>NW_021011609.1:562680-771345 GCF_003987935.1 Bombyx mandarina
AACCATATATCTTATACCTTTAAACGAGCAATTCTTGTATATTAATATATATATATATATATATAATCTGAATCTCGGAAACGGCTCCAACGATTTTCATAAAATTTAGTATACAGGGGATTTCGGGGGCGATAAATCGATCTAGCTACGATTTATTTTCAGAAAATGTTGTTTTATTCGTGTTTTCAATAATCAACTCTTCCCGACATCTATTGGCGAATAATAATACTATTTTTCTTAATTGAGGGCAACTAACCGCTTTACAGTTGGCGTTTTATTCAAAAAAAAACCAAGGCAAAGCTTCGTCATCGTCCTAGTATTTTCTTTATTGATATATACCGCCCTGCAACGATAGCGGATATAAACTAGAAACGGGTTTTTCTATTGCGAGCTCGTCGATATTGAAGAAGAGCGGCGAAGCTGAAAGAAGAGGTACTCAAAGCATCACTTCTGTTTATGTAATATTAAAAATTATCCATTCGTTACTTGATAGATTTAATTTGGGAATGCTTAAAATGGTTTAATTATGATCCAAAAAGGTTTGAATATGTTAAATAGATTACCGTAGCGGTCGTTTTCATGCTTCGATCATGGGATCGCGGTTATAGAGGATTAAATATTTATAGGCATTATTCTTTATGTTATCCACGATTGTCAGTACTAAAAAGACAAATAAAATGATTTCATGACCTCAAATTCTGATGACAGTGGAGGTAATAGTTACATAGAAGAAAAAACTGTTCAAAACAAATAAGTATATATCATAGTACAACCGACTAAAACCTCTTGTCGCTCAACAACCAGCATCCAAACCTCGCATGAGACAGAGCTCATGAAAAGGCAAAGGGGGGAAAGTGAAGCGTTTAGTGCGGAGCACATCTCTCCCATCACCCTCCCCCTCGGGACGCCGGACTGGTGGTCGTCGGCGCCACGACCACCAGCCCTCTCGGTCGGCAGGCTGTCCGAAGCCCGCCTAGATGGCGCCGGTTAGAATGGTCTATCACCCGGATGCTCATGCGTAAAACGTGAGCAGATCAGCTTGCACGTCGTCTTCTTAGGCGCCCTTCGCCGGTCCCTAGGCCGACATGTGAGGGAGATCCGAAACACTTAGAGGGCCAGGGCTTGGGCGAGATTCGCCTCCCTGGACCCCGCTCGATGGCGGCGGGCTTGTGCATCTCTCACGATCCCCGCCGCCTCCTTTAGCGAGATGGTGCACTCGCAGAAGTCGAGCATCGCCTTTCACGACTCGTCGTCGCCGAGAATCGATGCCAGAACACTCGGCAACGACAAGTCGTTTCCTATTTTTGCGACGAGGACACGCCGCCGCCCCTCCCATGCGGGGCAGGCGACGAGCGTATGCTCTGCCGTGTCCAAGTCGCAACCACAATGGTGGCACTCTGCCGTCGGCTCGGCTCCGATCCGGTGCAGGAACTCACCGAAGCAACCATGCCCAGTGAGTACCTGCGTGAGCCGGAAAGTGAGGTGTCCTTTGTCACGATTCACCCAATTCACAAGAACCGGGCGAATCGTCTCGACGGTCCTACGACCAGCCGAAGGATCGGCCAGCCGCCTGGACCATGACTCCAGCACGAACCGCCGAGATTGGGCCCTCCGCGCTCTGACCACACTGGGGCTGGGACGCGCCACGCCCCGGGCACGAAGGTTAGCCCGCCACTGGTAGTCAGCGGCGAGCGCCTCCGCCTCCAGGACCCAAGGCGGCGTCCCAGCCAGTACACACGCCGCCTCAAAAGAGATGGTGCGATAACCACGGATGATCCTGACCGCGATGGTGCGTTGCGGCCGTTGCAGCAACTTCACTACCCCCACGGCCAGTGACTAGCCCCACACGGGCGCCTCGTATAAGGCCATTGACCGCACCACCCCCGTATAGAGACGGCGCGTCACCTGGTCAGGCCCCCCCATGTTGGGAAGAAGCCGGCTTAACGCGCCGGCCACCCCCAACAAACGAGAGACCAGGTTCTGAAAGTGAATACGGAAGGTCCAACGACTGTCCAGAATGAGGCCGAGGTACTTCAACTGCACCCCGACCCGATACGGACGCCTCCAACCACGATATGGGCATCGACAGGTGGCACTCTCCGGGGCCTGTGGAACCACATGGCCTCGGATTTACTGAGTGTCACGTCGAAGCCCAATCTCCTGATTTTGCCGACGACATGCGCCACCCCAGCGGTGGCAAGACGAGCAAACTCAGCAAAACTCCCCCCCCCCGGGACACAACCAGCGTCTCGTCTGCGTAACAGATTACACTTAGGCCCGGGAGGAGGGCACCTCTCAGTACCCAGTCATACCCGATATTCCACAAAAGGGGGCCGAGCACCGACCCCTGTGGAACACCGCGCACGACTGGGAACCTGTGCACGATCCCACCGTGTCCAGTACACGTGACCGATCTGTCCTCCAAGTAGGAATCCACCAGTCAGCGAAGGTAGGGGGCACTCCGTGTCTTACCAGGGGCATTTTTTAAAATAAAAGAACGCTTATTGCGGCATAACTATAATAGTTAGACATATGCTGTCGCGACACTTTTTGTAAATAATAATGTTTTTTACAAAGTCATAGTACATTATTTTATTCTATCATCAATAGTTTTCGTAGGGCACGCGACGTAAAGAATATTGTAGGTAATTTTTTTACACCTTGGGTTAAATTATTGGAGTTTTAGTAAGGATACCTATTTTTTTTCAAAAAAGATTATAGCCTATGTCACTTGGAAATAGTGAAGCTTCCAAACAGTGAAAGAATTCTTCAAATCGGTTTAGTAGTTTCGGAGCTTATTGAATACAAACAAACCTTTCCTCTTTATAATATTAGTATAGATATTAATTATTACATATAATAAAAACGCTGACTTAGGCGGCGGTTTTTATTTGAACCAGTTCTAAATTATAAACTAAAATTCTATGAAAAATTACCCATATTTATCTATAATACGAAATGATATTAATTTATTTTTCGTAGTTTCTTTCCTTCTTGCGTCGATAACCTCAGTGCTGAGGGTCGTGGCCTCCTCTAATAACTTTCTCCTACATCATCTTGCGCCATTCCTGCCTGCCCTCGGCTGTGTGGATAGCAACGTGGACTGAGGTATTGAGAGTGCGGAGGTGCATTGGAATCTTGAGCTCGGTAAGAATGGATTCGTTGGTTCTGTGTTCTGTCCAACGAATCCCGAGCATTTTTCTCCAGCACCACATCTCAAGCGCGTCGATGCGTTGGCGGTCGGCTTTCTTGAGGGTCCAAGTCTCTGCGCCGTAGAGAAAAATGCCACCCAAACACGGTCCGTTTGGGACATAGCTCTCTTTGACATACTGATTCACCTTCTGAGGTCCTTTTCGGAGGATCCATTACTAGCTATGACGAAGCCCAGATAAATGAAATCCTCTACGACTTCCAGGTTTAGCTTATTCGTAGTTTAATAAGTTATTATTGTTAGTAGTATTATTTACCAGTCGAAATATAATTTTTTTATTATCTTATGATGAGAATCTTATATTAATGAGAAAGATATTCAACAAACTATATACAATAGTTTCGTTCTAATAAATTAGCATAGTAATAGTACAGTGAACTAGCAATTTATTTTGGTAATTCTGAATTTAAACAAACATATCGATGAGAAGAATTCATTTTTACATTGCAAATTTGTTAATACACGCTCTGTAGCAATGTACGGACATATAATAATATGAAGAAACAATAATAGCATCTACAAATATATATGTACTATGTGGTACTACATTTACTAAAATTAATACAACATTTATTAATTAAATTAATGAAATTGTGGTTTTAAAGTTTTAGGGGTGTATAAAAAATGGGGGGCGCTGAAAAATAATTGATTTTCAAAGGGGGCGGTAAAAGAAATAAGTTTGATAATCACTGGGTTAAACCAAACAGCTTTTCACTCCTCGATATGATGACAATTAAAAATAACGTAAGATTAAAACGTATAACGTAGTTTTTGTTACGTTTAAAAAAAGCGAAAACTAAAGACAACACTATGATGACTTGTAGGAACAATGGGAACCCCAATTTAATGAATTGAATTCTATATTAAGGCGCATTTGCATTGCTTGAGATCGCTGTATTACAGACGTGAGTGAATTTGGCGACCATTTTTTAATTTTATTTTTTTTTCAATTTTTTTACTACATAGATGGGTGAACGAGCTGACAGCCCGCCTGGTGTTAAGTGGTTACTGGAGCCCATCTTTATATACCTATATATTTCTTCTGTGGGAGTGTTTGTCACTGAACTCCTAAATGGCTGGATCAATTTGAATGATTTTTTTGTATGCGTTTGGGTAGCACCCTGGATGGTTTAGATTTACAAATCGATGGCGCTGCAGTCGGTATCCAGCTAGTAGACGTTTATAACGTAAATGCCGCCACCCACCTTGAGATATGAGTTCTAAGGTCTCAGTATAGTTACAACGGCTACCTCACCCTTCAAACCGAAACGCATTACTGCTTCACGGGGGAAATATGCCGGGCGGTGGTATCTACCATTGCGGACTCACAAGAGGTCTTATCACCAGTGACTTATATCAACCCTCAAAAGAATTACAAGGAAGCGGTATTTGATACACTACAATCATGCTGAAAATCGAATAGTTTTGACAATACAATCTCGCCGGATCTTCTCAGTGAGTCGCGATTCCGATCCGGTTGTAGATCCAGCGAAGCTCTTGCTAGGGCCAGTGTTAGCAAATTCTCTCAGGTCGAGCCCGTGAGCTCACCTACTTATCAGCTCGTATCCGGAATAGCCTCTTAGTCTTCCAGCGAATAGGCAGGGAAAATCATAGCCACAATGACAGTAGTAGATACGTGTTGTTTAAATAGTTTAAATAAAAACAGTATTTAGTAGGCGTTACAATAATTAACATACATAATGAACTTACCGCATACATTATGTAAATTATTGGCATAATGTTTATATACACATATATAATAATTTTTTTCAATGGTTATATGATAATTGATGTTACGAAATTCGTTTGTGGATTTAGGTTGGGTGTTTGTGGGTCGTCAGTGTTGCGTTCAGTCTAATGCAATATGGGCTTTGAGTTTGTGGGTGTTGAGGTCGATCGTGCCGCTTGCATTCAACTAAAAGACCTCTCCAAAGAAGAAGACCTCTCTTCCGAGGTGGGTCACGTTGTCTGCCTTTTTTATATTGCTCAGATGGGTGGACGAGCTCACAGCCCACCTGGTGTTTAGTGGTTACTGGAGCCCATAGACATCTACAACGTAAATGCGCCACCCATCTTGAGATATAAGTTCTAAGGTCTCAGTATAGTTACAACGGCTGCCCCGTCCTTCAAACCGAAACGCATTACTGCTTCGCGGCAGAAATAGGCAGGTAGTGGTGGTACCTACCCGCGCGGACTCACAAGAGGTCCTACCACCAGTGTCGAGGGTAGCTCTAAAAAGTACTTCTGCACAGCTGATCGTGGCTAACCGTTCTATATCATACAGCCACACTATCATATAGCGTGGTGATGCACGTTGGTCCGACGCCACGGCACGTTTCAGATCTACCAAGCGACTTTGTTGTATACGATACTGGGGAATGGTTGTAGTAGCAAAATCTTCCCGTTATCTCAATGCACCGATTTCGAAGCAGAACCAGTGCTCGCTTGGCCCTTTCCGTTCCATTCACAGTGTATTTTTGGGCGATATGTCTGCCTCCACCAACACTGTACTGGTTTTTCCTGCATGCTCTTTTCTGGAGGCTTTAAGAGAACTGATTGGCGTGGAGCAGTGGCTAATCTGCGTCCCTGACGTTCCTAAGTGATGGTCATGCGATGACTCGGCCTCCGTACCTACAGTTGAGATCGTGACAGAAACCCTCCTTGAAGGAATGACCAAAAAATACCAGAATTAAACTCGAAATATAAAAGAACAAACTAAGCTACTTTTTTTATAACCTACCTATGCTTATAGCCTTGAGAGGCTATTTCAGCTTCACCCTAACGTGTAGGTGAGCTCACGGGGCTCAAACCGGGAGAGTTGCTAACACTGGCCCTAGCAAGGGTAGTGCTTCGCAGAATCTACCAACGGATCGGAAACACGACCCACTGAAAAGATCCGGTGAGAAACTCAGTGGATTAACGAACCTACCAATAATATTATAATTCTAGCACATCAAGTTCGAGATTGTCACGTGTTTGTTATGATCATCAACTGTTTGACCATGGAAACGACCGGGCACCGAGATTGGATAATGCGAATGAAATCATATCCTCATTTAGCTGTAAGACATCGCCCGTCGTTACGCCCACACGCATGCAGCTCAGGTCTTTATTGCCTAACACTGTCGCCGCTATGTTACCTTGCTACAGTGATAAAGGGGAATTTTGAAATAAATAAATAAAGAGATTCGTTAGTGACAACGAAAATTGTAAAGTTTCTGATAAAGATGCGAGATGCAAACCGTAAAATTAGGTTTTAATCATGTCTCCTTCTCCTTGCATCGTGTTACTCCGTGCTGAGGGTCGTGACCTTTACGGAGCACTTTAGTTTGGCCTATAATCGTCCATTTTCGGCGCAGTGGATAGCGACACTGATGCTGGAGTCTAATGTCGCCTTAATTTGATCAGACCAGCGCACGGGACTATGCCCCCTAGGGCTCTTTCCTTCCACTTTGCCGGTGATGAGTAGTTTTTTCAAGATTGTCACCCTTTTCCCTCGCAAAGTGACTGAAAAACTCGAAAATCCTACGTATACAAGTGCTGAAGAGTAATACCTAGTAATCATGTATAGTCTAGAATTAGACTAGACAATTAGAAATTCTAGTCTAGAATTAATGATAACCAAATAAAATGCCACACCAAGGTATGCTTTGGAAATGGTTTTTTGAAAACAATACAACCTCTCACGAATTTCCCATTTCTTATACCCATTAAAATTACGCAGCTGGCGCTGTTAATTATGTCTTAATAACAAATGGATCACAACTTATTAAGAGCGCTTTTACTGTCGGCGATTCAAAGACCCTTCTTCCGTTTTAGGTGTCAATATTATTATTCTGTACTTGGTTAATTAATTGAGAAAACCTTTGGCCCGGTTATCCCTCGAGGCTAACAGCATAGGTAAGAAAAAAACCCACTAAGTAGTCGTCGTGGCCTAAAGGATAAGACGCCCGGTGTACTCGTTTAAAGAGGTGATATTGTAAATTACAATGATAGACTGTTTTAATTAGGAAGATGAATTAGCCTATTTTATTAAACGACTCTGTACAAAGATTGGGTAAAGTGTTGATGTGACATTTAATGTTTGGTACGGAATGTATTAAGGCAAATATTAAACTTATTAAACAAAAAATACTTAAACATTTAATACTTATGTGCCTAAGCCACATTATCAATTCACGTAACCATATAATTGTCACATAAAATCCAACAAACGTATTCCAATTAAATTGCAATACAAATATGGCGTTACGGTTTACCATTCTTCGTCACATCCGCTCTAAGGTGGCGACTTTTCCTGTCGTCCTAACGGCGTGGCCATATACGTAATGTTCGTAAAATTACAGTTAATTAAACATGATAAGATTCGTTGTGTAATATTGACATGACATTTACTAGTGGTAGGGACGTCTTGTGAGCCCGCACGGGTAGGTACCACCGCCCTGCCTATTTCTGCCGTGAAGCAGTAATGCGTTTCGGTTTGAAGGGTGGGGCAGCGGTTGTATTGTAAAAACTGACACCTTACAACTCATATCTCAAGGTAAGTGGTGGCATTTATGCTGTCGATGTCTAATCTGTAATCTTGTTATTACACGACCCTTGTATGCTATTGAAATTCTGATAATATTTAATTAAATTAGACACGGATTTTCAAGCTTATAAACCAAAATTAAAACGAAAAATAGCTGAATACGTTGCAATGAATCACGCGGCCGATTTTGATGTCACTAAAATTTGATAAATTCTCAAAGAACTCTAGTTAGTAATCTATTTAAAGAAAATTAGATGGCATGATGATTATGATACTTCACTATTAAGTCGGAAGACGTCAGTTCGAATGCCGGTCAAAGGACTTTTACAGATTGCAGCCTTACGTTGTAGGCCTCGCCGGATCTTCTCAGTGGGTCACGATTCCGATCCGGTGGTAGATCCAGCGAAGTACTGCTCTTGCTAATGTTAGCAAATTTTCTCAGGTTGAGCCCGTGAGCTCACCTTCCCTTCCACGCGTAGCTAGAATAGCCTCTTAGGCAACCAGCAAATAGGTACCTAGGTGACTTTAATCAATCTTATTCATATCTCCGCTGTGCTTTTTGATCGACGGTGAACATTTAGCAATTTCATATTTTGGTTCTGACTTGTCAAAGCCCTTTGGACCACATTGGTTGAATTGGCATGCCACTGCCGACAGCCAAACGGTAGAACATTTAGCTATCTCATTTTTGGTTCTGACCTGTCAAAGCCGTCGGGACCACATTGGTTGAATTGGCATGCCACTGCCGTCAGCCAAACGGTAGAACATTTAGCTATCTCATATTTTGGTTCTGACCTGTCAAAGCCGTTAGGACCACATTGGTTGAATTGGCATGCCACTGCCGTCAGCCAAACGGTAGAACATTTAGCTATCTCATATTTTGGTTCTGACCTGTCAAAGCCGTTGGGACCACATTGGTTGAATTGGCATGCCACTGCCGTCAGCCAAACGGTAGAACAGTTGAAGTCGTCGTGGCCTAAAGGATAAGACGTCTGGTGCATTCGTATCGAGCGATGCACCGGTGTTCGAATCCCGCAGGCTGGTACCAATTTTTCTAATGAAATACGTACTTAACAAATGTTCACGATTGACTTCCACGGTGAAGGAATAACATCGTGTAATAAAAATCAAACCCGCAAAATTATAATTTGCGTAATTACTGGTGGTAGGACCTCTTGTGAGTCCGCACGGGTAGGTACCACCCCCCGCCTATTTCTGCCGTGAAGCAGTAATGCGTTTCGGTTTGAAGGGTGGGGCAGCCGTTGTGACAATACTATGAGACCTTAAAACTATATCTCAAAGCCGTTGGGACCACATTAGTTGAATTGGCATGCCACTGCCGACAGCCAAACGATACACTTAAAAACATTTTGCTCGAAAGCGGCAAGTCGTCTTGAAACATTTCCAACTTCGAAACAAAAGCCGCATCGCTTCCATTAGTAGTTTTAAAGCTCTCGTCGATTCTCTCGTGAAGCTTTCACACATACCGCATTGCTTCTTGAAAGCTGAAGTTGTTCGACTTTGTGGATTGAGCGGAGGAATTTAAACAAGTAATGATACGTACTGATTGTTACGTTTTACGGATAAACTAAATTCAGCAAATTCAAATATCGATGGATAACAACTTTTCTGCGACCAAGGAAGCTCCAAAATATTGGGCACGTTTGAAATGACGCGTGAACCGAAGGGAATTTTTCACTTGGCTAAATATAGATTTCGAAAATTCCGTCTCCTATGAGAAGGAAGGACCTTAAGTTGCTCGAAACTCTAGGCCAAGTTTAAAGGCCCAGGCTTTGGATTTAACAAGCACAAAAATTCATTGATTTAGAGAACATAGACGCGATCAGCGTAGGATCCAGTTCTCTGTAACACTGGTTTGTAGAAAGTGAAACCGTTCAATACCTTTTGCGAAAAGTAACAGTGAAATATTGCGTAGATTGAAAAGAGTATATTTTATTGCACACTTAAAGCATGGAGAGAACATTTTTAATGTAGCCTTTGCAGGATTGTGTTCCCGGAATTGCCGATGTCTACTGTTTTCATACGTGCGATGGATTGGCACATTGCGCATAAGTCCAACATTTTGAGGTTTTTAGTCAGTCTCGCTGACTCATAAATGGATCTTTGCGCTGAATTTCTTTTGATAGGCCTTTGGAAGTTTGCCAAAATATTCGCCATAACATTCGTTTTTACAGTATTTTTATTTTTGGATAAAAATCTCGTTGGCATGATGGAGTCGCGCGTATCGACTCCGCCTTAGGCTCTAGGTCGAAATGTCAAGTATGTTGGACTATGCGACTTTCTATTAACTTGTGCGGTTGCTTTGCGACAGAAACAGCAAATTCTGTGCGTTGTTGGAACATTGTTCTGCATATCTTCCTCGTTATGCAGCCACAAGTTTGAGTTTAAAAAAGCTTTTTATATATTTATTTATTATAGGGCCGGGGACCCAACCTCCTACGAGGTCCCCGCACCTAGGGGGCGCGCGGGGTATGTGGGACTGGTCCACGACTGTGAGACCGTGGGCCCAAGGGTGTTTTCAGGGCCCTAGAGTTTAAAGGACCTTGCCATGTCAATGTAATTGCAACGTCATCGAGCCCGTCTGTATCCGTCAAAAGGATTCTGGGCTTCAGTTTGTATGGTTTATTCGATTATAACTTAATACACAAATATCATGATAACTCTATTATTACTCTATTACGTACGAGTAGTACCTCAAATTTGTACAAAAAATAATCGGTTATAGAAACATCATCCGTTCGCAAGGATGATGCACAAAAAACGCGGTAATTGAAAACAAGTGGTAATTAATGTGACCTCGTCGAAACTCAACGAAGATCTGACCGGAATTCGAGAGAACAGTGCCATTTATTTATAGAGTTTTTTTTTTTTAAATAGAGCACGTCGCCTTGCTGTTGTGTTAAAAAAAACATGCGTAACCAAAACAGCAGTTAAAACAATGAACGTTAAAAAACTATTTTATTAATATAAACTGTTAATTTGTGTGTGATTTTGAAAATGAGAAAATGGCTTTTATTGGACCGAAGAATAGCGCTCCCCTCATCAGGGATAGTATTCACATGCCGGCCTATGAGGTAAGTGTCATTTAGATTTAAACGTTATATTGTTTGGTTATCATGGATATGGTATGGTGGTAGCTGGCTATAAGCCTCCTCGGAAGACTCAGAGTCACTCAACTGACAAAACCCGAAAGATTGCAAGATGGAAGTGGCAGTGGGTAGTAGTAGAACAGAGGGCTGCTGGAGCCGAAAAGCTCTTGAGTAGCGTGGGTAGGCCTCCCACGAGGTGAGCTCGACCTGCTAAAAGTCTCGGGAACCCGCTGGATGCAGGCTGGGCAAGACTGGTTATTGTTGCGAACCTTGGGGAGGCCTATGTCCACCAGTGGACATGTATAGACTGAACTATAAATAGAAAACATATTAAATCGTTGTGGCTTAAAAAATAAACGCTTGGTGTATACGTATGGAGCGATGCAATTATTATTTTCTTATTTCCTTATCCCGCTATGTGGGTCGGGGCAGCATATCTCCTTTTTCAATTCAGGTCTGTAGACACAACTATCAACCGCTTAATCTTTGCCCTATGTAATCTTTACTCGCGCTAATGTTTAATTGTATTCTGCATTAAATTTTGAATATCGCATCTACACTTTACCTGCTCATTGTATACAGTTTTATAATGAAATAGGTTACTCTACTTAATTAGGACAGTGTATCATTGTACTTTGTAATTACTCTTAGTTTTCTCAATTACTTAACCTAGTTAAGAATAGCCGTATCAAACGTCATTTCTGCACTCACACCCGTCTCTCGCATATCCCCTTTCACACAATCCATCCAAGTGTGTCTCTTGACATTACCGTATACTTTCATACTAAATTTCTTCGCATAACTTACTCATACTACAATGGTATGCCACTCTTCATTTTCATTGTCACTATCAGTACCGATTGTAATAATTAATTCTGCACTTAACACAATGAAGGAATAACATACAGCATACCGGTGGTCCGGAATGGGATAGAAATAGGCTTGATTTTAGCATACCGGTGGTCCAGAATGAGATAGAAATAGGTTTCACTGCATTACCTATCCATGCGTGATTAATACACGCTACCACGGATAGTAGTTGCCTAGGTTCCTGTTTTTCATTTGTAGTTCCCAAATAGGTGGGTAGTATAGTACTTGTAGGCAGTGGCTTGCCTCGGCCCCTGGCATTGCTGACGTCCATGACCGCCGGTAACCACTCAACATCAGGTGGGCCGTATGCTCGTCTGCCTACACGGGCAATAAAAAATACATATTCAGTGTGATCATTGTACACACACCGAGCGTCTTCTTATCATTTAGTCACGATTTTAAAGGTTGGATTTCAAGGTCTATTAAGCCCCGATGCGGGTAGGTAGTAAAAATCAATAAACGAATATGCTTGAAATTTAAAGGTACCATATACTCGTAGATAAGTGTATTCAATTATATAAGTAAAAAAATCGATTTAAAAGTTACAATGTCCATGCACTAAGGATGACATCAAAATTAGCTAATAGGTAAACACTTAAAGCTATTATATTATTTAAAATAGCATTTAGAAAAAGCATGATTTTCGAATGACCAACACTAATATAGTGTGAGCGCATTCACTTTCACTTTTATCTCGCTCTCGGAATAGATAAAGATTTTTGAATCTCTTGACCTAAAGGATAAGACGCCCGGTGCATTTGTATCGGGCGACGCGATTGCGCCGGGGTTCGAATCCCGCAAATGGCTACTGATTTTTCTGTTAGTTATGCTGTTAGTTAGGCTTCACAAATATTGTCGAATGATTCCAACGGTGAAGGAAAAACATCGTGTAACAAAAATCAAACCTGCAAAAGTTATAAATCGCGTATTTCCTGGTGGTAGGACGTCTTGTGAGTCCGCACAAGTAGGTACCGCCACGCTGCTTATTTCTGCCGTAAAGCAGTAAAGCGTTTCGGATTGAATCCCCAGTGGACATTCTTTCGTATAAGTCGCGTCACCACTGTCATAAATAACTGGGGTAATAATATGCATAAAAATAGTTTATGATGTCGAGGGGTCAAAGACTATTTAGTTTAGGCGACATTTGTCTTTGTAATTAAAGATCTATTTTATTTGGTATCAGCATCAACGATTCGATATTTTTAATTGAACTTCAATCCGGCTTACTCCATTCAAATAGCTGAAGAAGTTTTTTTTTTGTCATGATATTTTTACCAAATATTAAACTTGAAACGGCTCTCCTGTAAAGTTGCTAAAATGTCGCTTATTTTACATATATCTTGCATATAATTATTGATGCAACATATTGAGATGTTGAGTTCTCCAAGCGACACGTTTATGCCTAACAATTAATATAATAATTCTGTCTCAAGCACCAAGGTGTGTGACGGCATTCGTGCTGTTATGTCCATGGGCATGTCTATTGGCCGGAAAAATGAACTGCTTAATTGATTAAGTTAAATATGACATTGATTTTCGGGTATTACACAGATTATCTTTCTGCATTTGAACAAAAACAATTATACTTATACATAAAAACTTGCGAAATTCAATGATAACCATAATTTTACACAGGAAATAAATAAAAAAAACTTAATAAGCTAATGATAATTTTAATGCAGCACTCAATTAAACGCGGATATATTAAACATTTTTTTGTCAATGCTTATTATGTTATAACGTTGTTACGTTTTTATTAGCTGCTATTTTTTTAAAAGCAACAAAAACTTTTATTTCCTGCACGTTATTAGTCTGTTCATAGGGATGGCTCACGGAGTTATCGTGCTGTGTTCGTGACTCGGTGGCGCAGTGGTTAGCGACCCTGACTGTTGCGCCGAGCGTCCTGGGTTCGATTCTCGCATCGGGCAAACATTGTATGATGAACAGATCTGTTTGCTCTTTGTCTGTGCGTTTGTTATCTATATATGTATTCGTTTGGTAGCTAAACGAAACGCAGCACGATTCCAGAGAGATGGCAGCACGATTGCGGTATCGTCGGAACTCGGCTAACTTCGTGTTACGACAAAACCTAGCCGATGGAGGCACGTAGATGCCATCACATTTTTTTTCCCTACCTAAGCTGATAGCCTTGAGAGGCTATATCAGCGTCGCCGTAACTAGTAGGTGAGCTCAACACGAACCCTAACAAGAGCCCTGCTTCGCAGAATCTACCGCCGCATCGGAAACGCGACCCACTGAGAAGATCCGGCGAGAAACTCAGTGGGCTGTGTCTGTGGGTTAATTTACTCGTCGAGCCCTTCGTCGCATGCGACGGGTTCGGCGAGAACGGTGACCGGTGCTTGAGATACCTACCTAAAAGCACCGTTAGTGGATCGGGAGGATCCGAAATGACGTGAATAATGATATCTTCTAGTCGAACGTTTTCCCATCAAGAAGTTTCGAGAAACAAATGACCGGTATGTTGCGGTCTATTCTGACGTAATAATTCTATTCTAATAGGTCTATCAAAAAATACCTTCAAAAATATTAGTGATTTATGAATAAAAACATAATTTAAACATTTTAAATTACTATTAAACAGACACAACATATTAATAAAACACATTAGCTATTTAAAAAAAACATTTACCCACTCTTTAAGTCAATTCGTAGTAAAGGCAACCCTGATAATTAAAACTGTTAAATAAATCTAATAAAGCATGGTGCTATTTAATTATAGCAGAGAATCGAGCCGATATCGAAAGCTTGTCAGCCGCCAACGTGAACCTTCGATACTGCATCGACTCTCAATTAATGCGTATAAAGTGTGAAGCGTCGAAATACCGACTATTGCGCAGTTTTATTACAGGTATTAGTCATCGACCTATACGGACGTGTCTTAGCGACATTAACGTTTTTAATAAGTTAATAATAACATTTATAAATAAGCAATTAAAATTATTTTGCTGTTGAATTTACCATTGATTCTTTATAAGGTACTTTTTTTCAAAAAAAGCTCTTAAAAATTATGCGAAAATAAGCTCAGAACTAAAGGGTCACGTGCGAAAGAGAGAGGATGTTATTGTTAGAGCGAAACGCACTAACCGGAATGAAGTAAGGAACTGCAAGAACCGGTCTGTTTGTGGTTTAGTTGTGGAACCAGCTACGCGAAGGTCGTGCACGCATCCTTGCAAGGACGAATGGTAGACTTGTCGCGTGTTGATCATAACGCGATAGTTGTTGATACGAAGTTCTGTGGGTTTTTTTTTTTTGCTTATATGGGTGGACGAGCTCACAGCCCACCTGGTGTTAAGTGGTTACTGGAGCCCATAGGCATCTACAACGTAAATGCGCCACCCACCTTAAGATATACCTAAGTTCTAAGGTCTCAGTATAGTTACAACGGCTACCCTACCTTTCAAACCGAAACACATTACTGCTTCACGGCAGAAATAGGCAGGGTGGTGGTACCTCGACACGTTGGTCGTGGCTCCGGGGAGGGACTACCGGGAGTCTGCCCGTCTGGCGTGCGCAGGCGTGGCACACGTCGTCACTAGGATCCGACGGTTGGGGCTCGAGGTGGCGCTCGATAAAACCCAGGCCCTGCTTTTTCACGGGCCGGGACGAGCGCCGCCTGTGGGTGCCCACCCCGTGATCGGAGGTGTCCGCGTCGGGGTTGGGGTGACCGGTCTTCGGTACCTCGGCCTCGAACTGGATAGTCGGTGGAACTTCCGCGCTCACTTTGAGAAGTTGGGCCCTCGACTGATGGCGACGGCCGGCTCTCTGAGCCGGCTGCTTCCAAACGTCGGGGGTCCCGATCAGGTGGCGCGCCGCCTCTACATGGGGGTGGTGCGGTCGATGGCACTATACGGGGCTCCCGTATGGTGCCGCGCTCTGACCCGCAAGAACGTCGCGGCTCTGCGACGTCCGCAGCGTGCGATCGCGGTCAGGGCGATCCGAGGATACCGCACCGTCTCCTTCGAGGCGGCGTGCTTGCTCGCCGGGGCGCCACCCTGGGACCTGGAGGCGGAGGCGCTCGCTGCCGATTACAGGTGGCGTAGCGACCTCCGCTCTAGGGGGGAAGGGCGCCCCGGCGAAGGTGTAGTTCGAGCGCGGAGGCTCCACTCTCGGCGGTCCGTGCTGGAGGCGTGGTCTCGCCGCTTGGCGGACCCGTCGGCCGGCCTCCGTACCGTCGAGGCGGTCCGCCCGGTTCTCGCGGACTGGGTGGGCCGCGACCGCGGATGCCTCACCTTCCGGCTAACGCAGATGCTTACCGGCCATGGTTGTTTCGGCCGGTACTTGCACAAGATAGCCGGAAGGGAACCGACGGCGCAGTGCCACCACTGCGCGGACCGCGACGAGGAAGACACAGCGGAACACACATTGGCGCGTTGCTCTGGATTCGACGAGCAACGCGCCGCCCTCGTCGCGGTCATAGGAGAGGACCTCTCGCTGCCGCGCGTCGTGGCTACGATGCTCGGCAGCGACGCGTCCTGGAAGGCGATGCTCGACTTCTGCGAGTCCACCATCTCGCAGAAGGAGGCGGCGGAGCGAGAGAGGGAGAGCTCTTCCCTTTCCGCACCGATCCGTCGCCGTCGAGCCGGGGGCCGGAGGCGGGAATACGCCCGTACGTCCCGGCCCCTGTAGGTGGCGGCCTCCCCCCGGTGAAGGTCAAGGGGCGACCTGAGGGGGTGAGGCCGCGCGGCGCGCTACCAGCACTCTAGCGCGCTGCCGTGGAGTGAATAGAGCGACCGGTCGACGGTGTATCGCGTCCCGACCCGGCAGGCTGGTTCTGGTCCAGCGGGGTATTCCGGGACACCAGCGGCACCGTCTGGGCGGCCCGACGGGCTGCCGTACCGAGACGGCCGACGTTTCAGAGCCTTCGATTCGCCTCGAAGGCTCCGTCGGCTGGGCGTCCTTGGGGTGAGCCGCGCCGTCTGGTTGTAGTGTTGACCGCGGTAGCCCCCCTACCTCATCCGGGTTCTGACCTCGGGGGGGATCGGACGTCGGGTGTAAGAGTGCAGGGGAGTCGTTTAGTGGGTGGGCTCTAAAATCCTTGGGCCCGCGGTCTGCTCACAACACCATGCAGATCGTTGAGTCTCACATACCCCGCGCGCCCCTTTTGCGCGGGGACCTCGTAGGAGGTTCGGCCTTCTACCCGAAAAAAAAAAAAAAAAAAAAAAAGGGTGGTGGTACCTACCCGCGCGGACTCACAAGAGGTCCTACCACCAGTAAAAGTACAATTTTATAGATTTTTTTTTGGGTTTAGCATAGTCGTAATTAGAATTAATTTAAGTAAGGTTTAATTTTGCGTTTTCTATAAACATTATATCGACGGGTGAAATCACTATTTGGCTTAAGCGACATTTTTGCAACATTACAGGGGAGCAATTTAGAGTTTAAAATTTGGAAAAGAATGTTATGACAAAAAAAAGCTTCTTTTGCATTTGAATGTGGTAAATGTAATTGAAGTTCAATTAAATTATTTTTATTGCTTAGATGGCTGGACGAGCTCACAGCCCAACTGATGTTAAGTGGTTACTGGAGCCCATAGACATCCACAACGTAAATGCGCCACCCACCTTGAGATATAAGTTCTAAGGCTAAGGTCTCACGTATAGTTGCAACGGCTGCCCCACCCTTCAAACCGAAACGCATTACTGCTTCACGGCGGAAATATTTTGTTTCGTGTATAATATCTTGAAAGGATGAATTAAATCTAATTTAAGTTAAAAACTAATAAAATTGATTTAATATACTTTCGAAATGTCAAACATTGGACCGTTCAAAAATAAATGGTCGTATAAGAGAGCCCAATAATGATCGCTAGGCGCTTAAAAATACAGCATAATTTGCCACGAACTGATGTGTACATGAGATAGTTCGGTTCACGGCGAATTGCAATATTAAAACTTTCACGATAAATTGTCTCGAAAATGAAATGCGTAATTAAAAAATAATAATAAGAAAAGTGTTGAGCTAAATTAGAAATAGCTTTGTTTTTTTTGTGAGCACGCTAAAATTCTAAAGGCATCTCTCTCTCTCATTAGAAATGGTAAAATGGATGTAAGTGATTGTTATGGGTTGGGGCGGTGCAAGGTGGCTCCTGTGTGCCGCCCACGGTGTATCTCCCGAAATGACGTCTTTCGGGATTTTCCCGGAGATGAAATCCCGTCTTATCATCAGGACGGGTACCGGCGAAGGCGGACTTTCGGCGCGCACTGCGGTACCGTAGGTCTGGTGTAGCCAGTGTGGTGGAGCTCGATGGGGCTTAGTCGGTAGTCGTTCTGCGGGGCAAGTGCTTCGCGCGCCTTTTTCAAGGCGTAGTCTCTTGCGAGGAATTCGGGGAGGTGGAGGACCTTGGCCCTCCTCGTCCCCCTCTTCCTCTCTGGAGGCGCCGGAGTCCGATATAACCCGGTTTGTTATCCCCCGGACCGGGTATCCGTAAATGGATTCCCCAGCGTTAAAAAAAAAAAAAAAGGTCTTATAGGCAGGAACGGAAGACGCGAAGTTGTGTGAATTGTTTTATTTCTTTAATTTACGATCAACAAAAAAAGAGTTTAACTGCTGGAACATGCTTTAAGTCTTTTTTCTCGCACCTATTTGTTTTTTTATTTGATTGCTTAGATGTGTGGACGACCTCACGGCCCACCTGATGTGAAGTGGTTAGCGGAGTCCATAGACATCTACAACGTAAATGCAGCCGCATATTTTGAGATACGAGTTCTAAAGGTTCAGCACAGCACAACACAACGACTGCCCCACCCTTCAAACCGAAACGCATTGCTGCTTCACGGCAGAAATAGAAAGGGCGGTGGTAACCTACCCGTGCGGACTCACAAGACGTCCTACCACCAGTAGATACGATTGACAATTACCAATAACTTATATCCTAGTAACTAATATCCCGAAAAAGAACACAAGGGTAATAAAATATAGAAAGTCGTTTTAATTTATGCTTACTATTTTTTTTATATATATTTTTAAATACACTACATACTGTTGTAAGTTTTCTAATTTCTTCAATTCCAATAAATCGTTCAGAAGCTTTAAGCATTCGAAAGAACTACCACCAGTAATAGCTTAAGAGGCCCTTACAGCTATGTCCGGACGGGTAGGCGAGCTCACGGGCTCAACTTGAGAGAATTTGCTTATACTAGCCCTAGCAAGAGCAGTGCTTCGGTGAACCTACCAACGGATCGGAATCGCGACCCACTGAGAAGATCCGGTCAGAAACTCAATGGGTGAAAAGTACAATAAAACCTATTCGATTTTAGTTGCTCGAAGTGTACAAAAGCAAATGTACACTGCAGTACTTTGTGTTGATCGTTAAATTTCGAAATTAATATACTAAAGCAGACGAACTAACAGCGCAAAAGGTTTATCTATATATTAATACGTGAAGCAAAAACTTTGTACCCCTTTTTACGAAAATTGCGCGGATGGAGGAGTATGAAATTTTCCACACTTATAGAGAATATAGAGAAGAAGTGCACAATGCTAATATTTTTTTTTAAATAAAGCATAAAAGATACATTAAATCAATAAAGAAAATATTACACACTCTACATACCATGTATTTGACGCACACACGCATGCATACTATTTATTGTCAAACTTTTGTTCTTGACGTCTGTTGTCAAATTGAGAATAGATTAAATATTGTTTGTCTTTGTTAATATTTTTTATAGTGTAGCCTTGGCGAAATTTGTGATTATAGAAGTATAAAATACAATCATAATAGTGTACAAACTTACAATGCCAATTAATTATAGTCGAATTTCGACTACTGCGGGGCCACTAGTTTTTATAAAAGTGTGTAATTTTGTTGGACGAACAACTAATTGTGTTTTAGTTAAACAGATAAAAACAGTCAAGGTTTTTTTGCCTTAAAAAATTGAATGTTACCTACCCTACGCATACCAGATAAGGTATAGTGTAAATATTGGAGATGAGTGTTGGGAAACAAAAGAATTAGTTTGGATCCAAATGAATCCGAATGATTTGGTTTTTTTTTTTATGAATAAATAGTGTGATGTGGTGATAATAATAGTGTGTGATTTACCATCGCACCGCCCGCCACCGGAGTAGAGTTTATCCATACTACCTGGAGCCACTGCGGTCATCCACAGTGCGTTTCCAGAGGTCTTTTTTGCCACGTACCATCCGGCTATGAAATGAGCTCTCCTACACGATGTTTCCCGAGCGCTATGACATGTCCTTCAAACGAGGCTTGTGGAGAGTATTAAGCGGTAGGCAGCGGCTTGGCTCTGCCCCTGGCATTGCTGAAGTCCATTGGCGACGGTAACCACTCACCATCAGGTGAGCCGTTTGCTCGTCTGCCTACTAGGGCAATAAAAAAAAAGTGGATTGATTTTTTTTTCAAATCCACTTGCAGGATGTATTTGCGATTTTCGCGTGTCCTAGACATAATTGAAGATGCTTTTCAGCAGTTCAATTCGAATAACAGACGTGAGAAATTAAAATCAATAAAAATTGTCGTAATTGTTTTTTTTTTATCAATAAACCAAATAATTAAATCTGTTCTTTCGAATATTTAAAGATTCTGAACATTTTATTAGAATTGAAGAAATTAGATATCTTACATTTGCGGCAGCAGATAATGTATTTAAAAAATATATACATATATAAAAAATAGTAAGCACAAATTAAAACAACTTTATGACCCTTGTGTTCTTTTTTAGTTATTAGGATATAAGTTATTGAACATCGTTCCTTACTTCGTGTGATAATTGTCAAATGTATTTATTGGTGGTAGGACGTCTTGTGAGTCCGCATGGGTAGAGGCACCACCACCCCGTCTGTTTCTGCCGTGAAGCAGTAACGCGTTTCGGTTTGAAAGGTGGTGCGGCCGTTGTAACTATACTGAGACCTTAGAACTCATGTCTCAAGCTGGGTAGAGGTCTCTACGTTATTGATGAGCGCCGGTAACCATTAATCACGTGGGCGTGACCTCCGTATCCGCCGATTTAAACAATAAAAAAGTCAAGGCGTAATAAAAGCGTTTTAATAAATAAGCGAAAGTTTGTTGCTTTTTGCTAGGGTCATCGCTGTTATAGTCAAAGTGAGCCAGTGAGAATGAGATGCTTCAACTACGCATTGAGATGCCCGCCCATATTTACCAATCTAACGACGAATTTTGCGTCAAACCCGGTTCGCTTTGCCCGGCCGATCCTTGATTAAGCTGTGATCCGTTCGCTATCATACCGCATCGGATCACCCGCCGGGTCCGTCTGAAGACATCCAGAAAAATTCATTAAAATCGGTCCAGTCGTTTCAGAGTCTGTATCGAACATACATCCAATGAAAATATTTCTTTTAAACGATCTAATTCCGTCTCATCTCTAATGACTCAATCGTTTTCACATCACTAGTTGCTAGCTAATCCTAAATAAACTGTTCTAATAGACGGTAAACATGGGCCTACAAGGCTGTTTTAGACGCTAAACAAATAAAGTGTAAGCCTTGCTTATAACGAATATTTGATAGCAAAAATAATTTTACGCAATTAACTTTTCATTGCTTTATCTCTGATCTGAGCGGTTGATAGAGCTCACACGGTGTTAAGTGGTTATCAGAGTCTATAGACAGTCCGTCGGCTCAGTTTTCCTATTTCGTCCGCCAGGGGGCGCGTTGTAGATTTTCACAGAGCCGACAGATGGGGTGGATTAAGGGTAGAGGGATACTGAGTCGGTTTCCTAACGCCTAGTAAATTTGTTCTTTCGTTCACAGATCAAATTGGAATCGGTCTTGGGACTAACGGTGAGCAGTAATGCGGCTCTGGACTGCGATCCGAACACGGAACTCGTGGCGTACCCGGCCGGGTAAGTGGAATGAACTTAATAAACAATCTGGCACAAGACACGTCCGGTCATCTGTGGGCTTAGTAAGAGTTTTTTTAACTTCTTAGTTGGAGAAGTCTCGTATGTCTCTCTAACTCCATACAAATTAGAGCTAACTTTTACGCGATGGAGAAGTTAAAAAAATCACACTAAGCACACGGGTCCCAATTTAGGATTCCTTGTGTCATGGGCGCCAGAGTTTGACATACATACCTACTTATATACGTTCAAATCTAATCATGTTGTATGAATAAAACGGTCCGTCCTCTTTGACGAGTGAATTAACCCATAGACACAGCTCACTGAGTTTCTCGCCGAATCTTCCCAGTGAGTCGCGTTTCCGATCCTGTGGTAGATTCTACGAAGCACTGTTCTTGCTAGAGCCAGTGTTAGCAACACTCCCGGCTTGAGCCCCGTGAGCTCACCTACACGTCAAGGAGAAGATGAAATAGCCTTTCAAGGCTATCAGCCTAGGTAGGGGAAAAAAAGACTTGTAAAATGAACATTCGTGTTTATTCTAATTTATTTACAATTTGGCATGCACGGGGCTAAAAGGCTGAACCGGAAGAGAGGGTTGCCAAGAGCAAATCTTAAAATTAGCTAACTTAGTTTATGACTTAGTTGTTACCATTACAATCTATATAGGTATGTATATATAAAAATGAATTGCTGTTCGTTAGTCTCGCTAAAACTCGAGAACGGCTGTACCGATTTGGCTAATTTTGGTCTTGAATTATTTGCGGAAGTCCAGAGAAGGTTTAAAAGGTAGATAAATATGAAAAAGAATTATATAAAAATAACAATTTTGTTTTTCCTTTGATGTCCCCCCCGTCGGGCGGATTCCTTTTGTTTGTTTTAAGTTTATTTTATACAAAAGTTTAGGTCTTTTATTTATCGATTGAGGTACTACGAAGCCTGCCGGGTCAGCTAGTCTATACATATAAATAAAATTAGTGTGTCTGTTTGTAATATTGAAGTAGCCGCTTTTTACTACCTGCATATGAATATATATACGGTACATACACCAAAATAAAATTTTTTACAATTTTTTTTGGTTGTCTTTCTGTCTGTCTGTTTGTTCCGGCTAATCTCCGGAACGGCTGGACCGATTTTGACGAGACTTTCGCTGATAGGTAGCTGATGATTTAAAGAGTAACTAAGGCTACTTTTTTTAGACTAGCTTCGCCTCGCGGCGTGACCCGTGGTACGACAATAATCGCGGGTAGCATCGTGGGACTCGGCTATCAATAATAAAATTTAATGTTTCCGAAGCAAAGCGAGGGCGGGTCGACAGTATGTTAATAAACCGTTATTTATGTTTCGTCGTGGCCTAAAGGATAAGACGCCCGGTGCGTTCGTATCGAGCGACGTGGCTGTGCCGAAGTTCGAATCCCGCGGGTAGATACCGATTTTTCTAATTAAATCCGTGCTTGACACACATTCACGAATTACCTCCACGAAGAAAGACTAATGTTTTCATTGCTTTGCTTCACAACTCTGTTTGAAGAAGGGCATGGCATGAGATTTATGGTGGGGATTCCATTAAAGTGTCTGCTTATGGTGAAGTGGTACGGCGATGGTACAAATAAACACACCGATCTCGAAAAAGCCGTTTTCCGATTTCATAACCAAATTTTTAGTCTACGTAGCCCGGAAAATTGAAATTCTATAACCGTGAACCGTGGAATGGAAATTGTGGTCGCCTTCAGGAAATAGGTCGGAGATTAAACTATGTTCACGGCGGATATCTGTTGCGGGACGTACAGAGACATGTACGTATATGTGTAAAGAAAATCTTTAGTATTTAAAAAAAAAACTTTGAAACTTTTTAGTTTTAAAAAGATTTTCCTTAGACGAATTCACTCATCTGTCATTCAGTGAAGAGAGTGGTTCAGTTTTGCATAGTATAATAATACTGTCTAAAATATTAATTTAAATAGAGATTGAGAGCTTTAAATTATGTTTTCTTATTTATATTACAGTAAAAAATTATTATTTTATTGTATTCATTCATTCTGGAGTATTTGATATCATTAAACACATATGCATTACGATTAAATGCGAAAAGGATTGCTAATGTATCCGTAGTTAGCGCTATAACATGTCCTTCAAACGAGGCTTGTGAAGAGTACTTAATGGTAGGCAGCGGCTTGGCTTTGCCCCTGATATTGCTGACGTCCATGGGCGACGCTAACCACTCACTATCAGGTGGGCCATATGGCTCGTCTTGCTACAAGAGTAATAAAAAAAATTTAAGGGCTATAGATGTTTGATGTTTCATCTTGGCCATTCCTATTTAGGGCGTATTTTAGCAGCTTTTAATTATTTTTTATTACTTAATTGGGTGTTGAGCACATCTAGCGGTGATTGGTAACAGGACCTCATGGACATCAACATTACAAAACCCATCATCCATCTTGAGACATGAGTGTTCTAAGTCACAGCTTCCTAGAACAACGTCTTGCTGCAGAAATGGGCAGAGTGTTGGTACATACTCATGCGTGCTCAAAAAATTTTAAGACACCACGCAGTCTTTTAAAAACCCGGTCATTTTGATGTAAAGTCGTTGTGGCCTAAAGGATACATCGCGTCATTTCCCTAGGGGTCGCATTGCATTAGGAAATTGCCTGCATTACCCAACTCGACTAATCCAATACACTTTGGAAAGTTCTTTGACCAATCTTTACGGGTTTACAATTATTAAGCTTGTCGTAGTTTTGACCCGAGGGCGGGTCTCAATGTTGAGTCTTACGTGATTCTGTGTTTTTACGTACCGAACGTTAATTTTTCTGGAGACATTCAGGAATCAACTTTGGTGGAATTGGTTTTGTAATTTATACGTCTATGGGTTCAGGCAACCAATTAATACCAGACAGCTCACTCACCGAGCTAACCCTTTGACTAGCGTGTAGGTCACCGGTGCCCTACGCGGCGCACTGAAGTACATTACGTCGATTTCTGTTACTAAGGCGCCTGGATTGCCTAACTCTTTACCTTCTTTTGATTGTTAATGTATATTTTAGTGTTTTAAATCTCTTAGAAATTGATTCATTCTCAGTATTTTTTTTTTATTGCTGAAATGGGTGGACGTCCTCACAGCCCACCTGAAGTTAAATGGTTACCGGAGCCCATAGACATCCACAACGTAAATGCTCCACTCACCTTGTGATATAAGTTCTAAGTTCTCAGTATAGTTACAACAGCTGCCCTGCCCTTCTTCAAACCGAAACGCATTACTGCTTCACGACAGAAATAGGCAGGGTGGTACCCACCCGTGCGGACTCACAAGAAGTCCTACCACCAGTAATATCTAAATCAGTATCTAGCAGTAGACCAGTATCTTCTGATTCGTCTTTCCCTGATATAGTAGACTGCCACTAAATATTCCGACACCTTAGTAAAGCCAAAGGGTTGAGCAATAAAAAATCAATCTTGACTAGTCATTTATTTCTGTTATCTATCAGCCAATTCTTTCGTTGCCATCGTCTGAATCGATCATGTTTGACTCTCCATTCTCTAATCTCAGATTACGTTGTTGATGTCTATGGACTGTGGTAACGACTTTTTTTAAGGCATTTTATGGCATGGTAACTAAGACTTTTATGTCATGTCTTATTTTAATTTATATTCTTATTTTTATGAAATATTATAATATGAAGTGAAATGAAATGAAGATAATTAATTTGAGACATTAATCAACTGGGGTGAAATTAAATGAAACGAGATGATATGATATGGGATGAAATATAATCTTAGTCAATTGGTGGTTATTTACTGAGATCAGTTGACTTTTTGGAGAAACCCGAGAAGTTACGTTCAGCGGCTTTGTTTCATTTTCCCACATTCGTGCACTTTCACAGATACTAAACAGTTAATAAACCACCGTTATTACACATTTAAACCTGAAGAATCACTAAATAGACAAAATAAAACAAATCACACAACTTCACTCCTCGCATTCCCGCTAAAAAGTCTACGGTATCACACCAGATGGAGTACGCTCCATCTGGTGTGATACCGTAGACTTTTTGGCTTTTAGCTTACGAGCTAGTCCACTCATCTAAACATTAAAAAAAAACTCATTCGCTCATTTTGGTTTCTGTTCGAATTCTTCTATGTACCGATATTTGTCCCTAAATGAAACATCAACCAGAACTTTACGTAACGCGTCATTCACGCACGACATACCGATATGGATGTGACCGACCATTGTGATGCAGATGAGCTGGTCAAGAATAGACGTGAGCTGCGTACAACGATGACGGGCTTGAAGACGTCAAATAAAGTTTTTTTTTATTGCTTAGATGGGTGGATGAGCTCACAGCCCACCTGGTGTTAAATGGTTACTGAAGCCTATAGACATGTACAACGTAAATGCGCCACCCACCTTGAGATATAAGTTCTAAGGTCTCAAGTATAGTTACAACGGCTGCTCTGCTCGACTTCTGCGAGTGCACCATCTCGCAGAAGGAGGCGGCGGGGCGAGTGAGGCAAAGCTCTCCTCACTACGCAGAAACCCGCCGCCGCCGAGCAGGGGGTCGGGACCGGGGTCCCGTCCGTAACCCGGCCCCCTAAGGGCTTCGGGCTCCACCCGCTTTGTGCGGGAAGGAACTTAGGCGTGGGGCGGCGTGGTAGGTCGCGTTCCCCCGACCGCTCCGGGGGAAGGTGTAGCGCGGCGCTATCAATCGGGCTCTTGGCCCGTCGACCGAGGGAACCGGCGGCAACACGACCGCCGGTCCGGCGTCTGGGGGACGGCGGGATGGATGTAATGTGCACTGCGTAAACCCTGTCCCGCCGTCTCAATAGCTCCGACTGGGTTCCCACCCGGTCCGGGGTAGGGCGCCGGCTGTGAGCGGCAGGAGTTTTTAATGAGGTTCGACTCCCACATACCCCACCTGCCTTGCGGGTGGGGATCCGGCGATTTTCTCCTGTGGAAAAAAAAAAGAAAAAAAAACAACGGCTGCTCCACAATTCAAACCGAAACGCATTACTGCTTTACGGCAGAAATAGGCAGGGTGGTGGTACCTACCAGTGCGGACTCGCAAGAGGACCTTCCACTAGTAAAAGATCGAAAGATCGCATAGCTATTGTACTGACTTTAATATGGGAAGCTATACGCACTGTTAAAAGTCCTACAAACAACAACAAATGACAGCTGGGGGTAGTTGGGGGTAAAATATATCGGTGGAATATAACAATGAGATTAATTTAAGCTCAGATTTTAGCTTTCAAATGTAATGTGTAAGTCGAACTAAACTTTAGAAAGAAAAACGGTAAAATAAGAGGGATTTACAGACCTCATCGAGCCAAACTGACAGAGAGTAACGTAAGAGAGATGGGCTTTTCTGATCTTCCTTTTTAATAGGCAGCGACAATCTACCCGCAAAGAAATATAAAAAAAGTTAAGCAGCTAACATTACGAATGTTGGGTTTGTGTTAGGGCATATTCTTTAGCTTACCGAATTTCTCGGTGGATCTTCTCACTGGCTCGCTATTCCGATTCTGTGGTAGATTCTGCGAAGGACTACTCTTGTTAGGGCCAGTGTTCGCAAATTCTCTCAGGTTGACGCCGTGAGTTCACCTACCTAAAAAAAATTATTACAACTGGTCGAATATTGCAAGAGGCAGCGGTATTTTCGGCCCGAAATTTCTGCTGTTTATTGCTCGCTTTATTCACAGAAAGAGAAGGACGGTTATTTAAAAAAAGCCCGTTCTTCGAAATGTCGACAGCCGTGTTTCTTTTTAATGCATTTTAGTTTGTTGAACGTGGGGTGAGAGACCATTTTACATCAGGGGTATACAGTTAAATTAGCCCCCCAGCGTATCGCCGCACCCATTTTAAGGATCGGCCAAACGCACCTCTCAATCGATTATACTTGAAAGTTTTAGCTAACTTCAACACGCTCTTACTGGCCTTTTCCTGTGTCTATGTAATTTTTAAACAAACTTGTTTCCGTGTTTTGTCATCATCTCCTGAAGTAGCAGATTTATGTTCATTGTTTGAAGGAACTGTTGAGACATGTCTAAACTAATGCAAGCCCTGCCGAAACCGGTTTGCTTAGAATAAATTATAATAACGTTAATAAGTCGTGGAAGGTTTACGACGGAGGGAAAATCTTCCACCGGACGAGTGATATCGCTCGGTAGACCGACGGTCCGAATGTTGTTATTTGGGGCTTGTATATTATTATGCAAGCTTGTCTTGCAGAGACGTGGACGTTCAAAGCCGCAGATAGGCAGAGAATCGACGCTTTTGAGATGCGGTGCTGGCGACGTATGCTACGAATACCATGGACGGCCCGCCGCACCAACATCTCTATTCTCAAGGAGCTAAAAATAGGAAAAACTCAACGTCTATCCACAACCTGTCTACAAAGAATATTGCGGTATTTTGGTCATGTTGCACGCAGGGATACCAGCAATTTGGAACGCCTTGTGGTGACCGGTAAAATCTAGGGAAAAAGGCCTAAAGGTAGAGGTCCCAAACGATGGTCGGCCCAAATAGCGGAGGAACTGAAAATACCTGTTAGCGACGCACTCTACCAAGCTACAGAACGGGATCGATGGAGACAGCTGGTTAACGGAATCGGATGAATGGGATCGAATGTCGTAAGCGAGATTCAAGTATCTGCCAAATACCTTGTGGTCTTTGATGGCTACCGCCACAATGTAACAAATACATATTATATATCGGCGCAGTACCGCAATTTACTTAACTATGACTTGTTAAAATTTACTGTTTCCGTAATGTTATACTAATTAATTAAGGGTTTATTCTTCTTCTATATCGTTCCCTCACTGCTGAGGATCGCGACCACATGTGACGTTCCTCCACTGTGTTCGATCATGGGTGGCATGGATCGCATGGTACAGACTAACACCAAGTGCTTCTCTTACTAGATCTGACCATCTGGCTGGTGTTCTGCCCACGGCGTGCTTGCCCTCTATGCGGCCCACAATTATGAGCTTCTCTAATTCATGTTTTGTTTTTTTATTGCTTATATTCTACAACGTAAATGCGCCACCCACCTTGAGATATAAGATCTAAGGTCTCAGTATAGTTACAACGGCTGTCCCACCCTTCAAACCGCAACGCATTACTGCTTCACGGCAGAAATAGGCGGGGCGGTGGTACCTACCCGTGCGGACTCACAAGAGGTCCTACCACCAGTAAAGTCATGTCTGGCAGACCGCATGATGTGTCCGAAGAAGCTCATAACACGTTCCCGGCAGATGGAAGAGAGCTTTTTTCGGATGTTTAGCTCCCTTAAAACGGACTCGTTATAAGCCCACCGCATTTAAACGATTATTTAAGACGGTATTCAGAGAATTCTTGAACAAACAATTCTTTTGTACATATAAATACGAGTGGCTATTGATTCGCCACAAATTCCGACTTGAGCAGCCGAAATGGTGGTTCTCTCTGTTGTTATTGTTGTACCCTAGGAATTCAATAAAAGGAATTGTTTCGAAAAGTAAGTTTTAATAACTGTCACTGTGGAAGGCAATGATAATGATGAAGAGAACTACGTCACAGGCTCTGACGTCATCATTTTTAAAAACAACATGGCTCCAGACTGTCCCTCATATAAACATTAAATAAAATAATGACATTCATCCGGAACTTGAACCGGGACCCGTTAGCGGACAAGGTACGTTGAACTTTACGCCTTTTCCGCTTCCGCCGGTCTCGTCACCGTCGCTGCGGCCTTATTCACGACACGCGCGTCGATTACGTCATCAATATTTGTGATAAAACTTAACGCCATACATTGTGCAACAGTATTTTTGTTTTTGTAAATTAAAAATAAAATAATAAAAAAGTGCGTGCGTACAAAATACACATGTCAGAAGTCAAACTTTTTTGGCGAACTAATTTATAAGTGTTGCTTATATTTATACAAATCTAAAACTTTAGATTTCCGAGACCTAGAGGAAGGGAAAAAGGAAGATATGTTCCCGCCAAAAGTCTGTCAAATGTCAATCTCAAACCTCAGTGTTGACAGTCACATTATGTTTAGATTTCTAAATTGTAAATGACTCATATTTTGCCAATTGAATTGACTAATTTAATTTCATGCTATTTGATTAATGTTCCAAATTCTTTTCATTTCATTTCAATTATTATTAACATTTTTCACAAAAACATTATAAAATATTAGGCTGTATGGTATGTTGTTACATTTGCCTTTCCAGTTGGAAAAATACAACAACTACAACTACTGACATTTGACAAGTACTTAATTTCAATAGTAGTTTGACGTCACTGCCGTTGCATACCTGCGTGACGTTCTGTAAAAATTTTACCCTCATGCGCCTAAAGAAGTTTCACTTCAATAACTGAGAACGAATCACGCACGGTCATTCGGCCCCAATTTAGGATTCCCTGTGTTATGGGTATCGGAGACATACATACTTATATACATATGAGTCGTCTATCATCAAAGGTGGCAATCTGTGCATTTGGACAAATTTTTTTTATTGATATGTCAATTCAGATTGTGTTAAATATAATCGTCTCCTTCAAAGAATACGGTTCAAAACCTGCATTAAATAAAGGTTAATAGTTAACCTGTTATTTATTTAAGATATCGTTCCGAAGAGTTTTGTGACTGCCAATGGAATACAAAGTCAATAATTCGTTTTTCTGATTTACCAATCATTGTCCAAAAGTCAGATTGCCGGCTTTGATAATAGTCGACTCATATGTGTGATGCGTTTTGTTGCTTTAGACAGGTAAGTAGATATAAGAGATTCAAGCGTCTCCTAAGGTTAATCCGAGCTCGGCCAGCTGTCCCCGGTGAAATTGGATAGGCGTTAGAACCACAAGAAGTACCTATACTCAAAAACATAATAATCAAGTGACTGTTCTTTATCGAAAACCAGAATCAGCGACTCTCAAACTTTTTCGCTGTATCCATTTACAGGGAATCTTAAATTTGAGTACCCAAACCTCAGTACCTCAGTAGAGATTTATCACGCGCTTCTTTTTTTTTTTTTTTTTAGGATTGAAAGTTTACTGGTGGCCCGAAGGCCTTTCCAGTTTCACCAGGACAGGTGGGCGAGCAAAGGCTCAGCCAAGAGGGGTGGGATTTGCTAACAACTGCCCGAGCGCCTCCGAAGGAGACCTAACAACTCAAGAGCAATTGTTTCGCGAATGAATCTACTACCGGATCGGAATCGCGACCCGCTGAGAAGATCCGGCGAGAAACTCAGCGGGCTGATGCATGGGTTAGGTTGCACGTCGACCTCTTTGTCGAGTTCGACGAGTACGGTTACCGGGGTCCCTAAGCCTGCCCCTAGTATTAGAGCTGAAGGCATCTAATGCAAAGGTTATTGGATCTGATGGATCCGTAAGGACGTGTCTAGGGCGTCGACGGTGACTGGCTCCTGCATGATCAGGATTCGGGGAGTAGTCAGCGGCGGCAACGATAAGGCGATTATCATGACGCATAGCCTTATCGAAGTATCGTTCCGACGCTGACTTCATGTATTTCCGAATTGATTCGAGGCCCAGGTCGTCGTGTAGGTCAACGTTCCTCACGAACCACGGAGCCCCGACAGCTAACCTGCAAAAGCGGGATTGTAGGGATTGGAGGGTGTCTATGTGTGTGCGGGCCGCGTGAGCGAACACCACACTCGCGTAAGTCATGACGGGCCTTATGCAAGTTTTGTAAAGTGTCACCTTGTTCCGAAGGGACATTTTACTCCGCTTACAGATCATGGGGTAGAGTCTACCGAGAATAAACGCGGCACGGTCACGGACTGATTTTATATGCGGGCGGAATGTCATCGATGCATCCAGGGTAACGCCCAGGTACTTGACCTTCCTGGCCCAGGGTATGGGTTGTCTAAAGAGAGTAATCGGGGGTGTGAGATTCCTCCTCCTAATCCGGGAGGAAATCCGTGTGGAGCTTCCCCTCTGAAATAGCACCGCAGTACTTTTCGCTGGGTTGATGTCTATGCGCCATTTTCGGAACCACTGTCCTAGGGCTAGGGCTGCGCTCTGAAGCTTCTTCGCGATTAGGGACTTATTTCTACTAGAATAGTAAACAGTCGTGTCGTCGGCGAATAAAGCTAAATGGGTCGGCGGCGACCGGGCGCGCTTCTATGCTATTACCTTCTTTATTGCTTAGATGGGTGGATGAGCTCACAGCCCACATGATGTTAGGTGGTTACTGGAGCCTATTGACATGTACGACGTAAATGCGTTACCCACCTTGAGATATAAGTTCTAAGATGTCAAGTATAGTTACAATACAATACATTACAGCTTACACCAATACGAAGACAACAATATGACATGTCCTTGTTCAAACGAAGCTCGTTGAGGGTACTTAACTGTAGGCAGCCGCTCGACTCTGCCCCAGGCGTTGCTGACGTCCATGGGCGACGGTAACCACTCACCATTAGATGGGCCGTATGCTCGTCTGCCTACAAGGGCAATAAAACAAAAAATAAATAAAAAACGCCCGATTAAATTAATAAATTTTGATTCTCGTTAAAGCTTATCCACTGTAATACTAAACAAAGCTCTTGTATGAATTTCGCCTGCCCACAGCTAGGTGCGGCGTGAAGATTATTCTAATCGCACGGTGTCTATACGTCCGTTAGCGCATACCACGGCTACGGCCGTGAGAAAGGACATCCACGTCGTACATATGAATTAGGTAATGGTCAACTATAGGGCTTGGTGTTGAGGGGAGCGTGTCGGATCGGAGTCCGTATGGAAAATTGTGCTAAATGAAATAATAACCTGTTTTTTCTTTTTGGGCAAAATGCCGAACCTCTTACGAGGTTCCCGCGTTTAGGGGGTGCGTGGGGTATGTGGGTCTGGATGGTCCGCAGATGTTGGCAGCGGATCGTGGGCCGAATAGGTGAAATTTAGGACTAAACGACTCCCCTGCATTCTCACATCGACGTCCGATCTCCGTCCGGGGTTAGAGCAAGGGGTTTCCCGCGGTCAGCACTTCAACAAGACTCGTGGTGCCACCCCGAGGACGCCGATGGATCGCCTTGTATTACTGGTGGTAGGACCTCTTGTAAGTCCGCACGGGTACGATGACCGGTGCTTGAGGTATCTAAAAGCACCGTTAGTGGATCGTAAGGATCCGAAATGGCGTGTTTTGGGTGACATCGACTGCTTACCATCCGGTCCGCAGGATCGGGAACGTAGTTACCGGTGGCCACGATGAGAGGATTCTCGTGTCGTGCCGCTTTCTCGAAATGGCGCACTGATGCCGACTGTAGATACTTACTGATGGACTCTAGGTACATGTCGTCGTGGGAGTCTATATTTCGGATGATTGAGCGAGAGTTATTTTAAATTGGTCAGCGTCTTAAATCCGCTCCGCTTATGACTGTGACCTGATGGCAGACCGCTGTCGGCCGTGAGTGCGCGCACGCGTTCGTCGCACAAACTGACAATACATAATATTCTCACTTTGTATTCCTTTTGTATGGTACTTGTTTTGAGTTAAGCGTTTTCTTATGTCCATTATGAATGACCTCAAAGAACTGACTTGAGGTTGTGTGTAATGGCTCTTCAGAACGAGTAGCTTGTTTTAGAAGAGGAAAATTCGTCATTTGGAGTTTGCTGGAGCTTTGAAGGACTGATATGAGGTCTTTGCAACGGTATTCTTTAGTGCAAGAATAGCATTAAATCGCAATAAAGATTTTACATTTTGAACCTTCATCATATTAGCAGCAAGAACTAATATAGATAAGTCTTCTGCCAATGTTATCCAGAAATGTTAGCAATATAGTATACGGTAGTATGCAGTTGGAACAGCGCCCCTAGCGGCAAACGTAGGTTCCAACTCCATACAAATTTGAGTTAACTTTTAGGTTATCGAGAACGCTAAAAAGCTCGCACTAAGCACACAGTTCACTGACAAACCAACTTAGATTTCATGTTAACTTTATTATCATTACTAGTGGTCGCCAAATGGTCGAAACTCGACCATAATTAATTTAAATTATTATGGTTCTATTATCAAGGGGTATACTTCTGCAGTCACAGATTTCGCCAGGAGTACAACTGTAGAAAAACAAAATTAATCTATTGTTAATTTGACCACAGACTTTAACAATAAACAAAAGAGTACATACTAGCCCACTGAGCTTCTCGCCGGATCTTCTCAGTGGGTAGCGTTTCCGATCCGGCGGTAGATTTTGTGAAGCACTGCTCTTGCTAGGGTCAGTGCTAGCAACACTCCGGTTTGAGCCCCGTGGGCTCACATGTTAGGGCGAAGCTGAAATAGCCTCTCAAGGCTATCAGCATAGGTAGGAAAAAAAAGTATATACTCGTATGTATGTGTTGTGTCAAATACATGCTGCAAAATATATATATATATATATTAGCATTCTGCACTCCTTCTCTATATTCTCTATAAGTGTGGGAAATTTCATACTTCTCCGTTAGCGCAATTTTTGTAAAAAGGGGTACAAAGTTTTTGCTTCACGCATTAATGTATAGACAAGCGCAAAAGCTTGGGAACCAATTGCTCTGGAACAGAGACCTAAGCCCCAGGAGTAGACGACCGATCAGCGCTTTTCAACTTTTCAACTTTTTAAACTTTACGAATGGAAGGATGCTTTGTGTTCAACAAAAACCAATAATCAATCAATGCCACAAAATTTTCCGAATTTATTAATTAATTCTCAGTATCTTCGGATTCGTCTTTCCCAAATTCCACTAGATATTCCGGCGCCTTAGTAAAAGAAATCGACATAATTACTTCAGTGCGCCCCGTAGGGCACCGGTGACCTACACGCCAGTCAACGTGTTATGAACCTTATCGTGTTAACAATAGGCTCCATTTACCAATTGTATCTGATGATACAATGAAATCCCTTTGATTTTTGTTAAGAGACTTTATTTTATATTTGTACAATAATTTGTTTAGAGATGTTTAGTTTTGTATTTTTGATAAATTAAATGAAGTAGGTATACCTATGTGTAAAGAAGCAAGAAAATTTGTTAAATTGAATGAAGTACGTAGGTAAAGAAGCGGGAATTATTCCCTCGTAAAAAAATTTAAGAGACAGATTATATTTAAATTACAGAGTAGTTTTCTTAATACAGATTATAGACGACACGCAGATACGGCAAAGGCGTTAACACCAATTTTGTTTTAAAACTTTCAGATGCACTGTCGTTCTGTACAACGTGAGAAAGAACCGACAGTCGCACGTTTTGAATTCGTCCCGGAAGAGCGTCACCTGCGTCTCGTTCTCCCCGGACGGGCGGTACCTCGCCACCGGGGAATGTGGACACGCGCCCGCCGTCCGGGTATGGGACCTCCAGGTACGGAACAATATAGCGCGATCTAGTTAAGTTTTTATTTATATTTTATTGCATAGTTGGGTGGATGAGCTCACAGCCCAGCTAGTGTTAAGTGGCTACCAGAGCCCATAGACAACTACAACGTAAATATCGCCACCCACCTTGAGTTATAATTTCTAAGATCTCAAGTATAGTTACAACGGCTGCTCCGCCCTTAAAACCGAAACGCATTACTGCTTCACGGCTGAAATAAGCAGGGCAGTGGTACTTCCCGTGTGGACCCATAAGACGTCCTACCACCAGTAATTACGCAAATTATAGTTTTGTTTGATTTTTATTACACAGTTTTATTCCTTCACCGTGGAAGTCAATCGTGAACATTTGTTAAGTACGTATTTCATTAGTAAAATTGGTACCTGCCTGTGGGATTCGAACACCGATGCATCGCTACATACGAATGCACCGGACGTCTTATCCTTTAGGCCACGACGACTTAATAAAGTTTCGTTATGACGATATGTGTGATTAGTGCGAGTTTTTTATCGTTCGAAATTGGAACAGCGCCCCTAGCGGCCAAAGTAGGCAAACGTTCCAACTCCATACAATTTAGAGTTAACTTTTACGCTATCGAGAACGTTAAAAAACTCGCACTAAGCACACTCAGGAAAACAAAGCACGTATTTCTAGGAAATAAAAAAAATAATAATCAAATACACAACCCCATTTAGCGGATGAGTGTGAAAAGTTAATAATTTTCTAAATTTTCCCAGGATCCTACAGCTTCCGGCGCTGTACAGATCGCGGAGTTCCCAGGACACACGCACGGAGTCAGCTGCGTGGTCAGTACATAACTAATACTGTTCTTAAACATATTTTTTTTAATTGCAAGAAATTCCCTACCTATTTGCTGGTAGTCTAAGGGGCTATACTTGCAACATGCGAATGGGTAGATGAGCTCACGGGCTTAACCTGAGAGAGTGCTAACACCAGCTTTAGAAAGGAACCTCTGGGTCTGCAGAGGACTGCACTTCTCTCTGTATTTTGTACCGTATGTTCCATGGGGAGTGCACTGAGGAATTGTTTGAGATGATTCCATCATCTCGTTTTTACCATTGCACCACCCGCCACCGGAGTAGAGTTCATCCATACTACCTGGAGCCACTGCGGTTAAAGCTAAAACTTACTGACCTAGTTTGATGATAATACAGTAATTAGAAGTTTTGTTAGTTAAAAGTCTCGTGTTTACCACTGCAGTAGGAGTAGAGTTCATCATACTACCTGGAGTCACTGCGGTCATCCACAGTGCGTTTCCAGAGATATTTATTGCCACGTATCATCCGGCTTTGGAATGAGCTCCCCTCCACGGTGTTTCTCCAGCGCTATGACATGTCCTTCTTCAAACGAGGCTTGTTGAGTGGAGAGTACTTAACGGTAGACAGTGGCTTGGTTCTGCCCCTGGTAATGCTGAATGATCCATGGGCGACGCTAACGACTCACCGTCAGGTGGGCCGTGTGCTCGTCTGTCCACAAGGGCAATAAAAAAAATAAAAAAACCACCCATCACGCCCTTTTCATGGGATACTGCAAACACTGACCTGTGAGCTTAGTGCGAGATTTTTAACGTTCTCGATAGCGTAAAAGTTAACTCAAATTTGTATGGAGTTGGAACAGCGCCCCTAGCGGCAAACAGGGAAGCGTTCTAACTCCATACAAATTTTAAACCAGACCCAGACGAAAATTTCAAATTTGTTAATTTTGCGATTATGACCTCTTTCTTCTATTTTCAGGCATTCTCCACGTCGTCGAAATACCTAGTATCCGTTGGCTCTCAACACGACATGATCGTGAACGTCTGGGACTGGAGAGCGAACCTCAAGCTGGCCAGCAATAAGGTGACAATATCATATACATTGACATTGTCGGCTAGTCCGGCTCAACGACGAAGCATTCTATATCCAATGGGTACAAAGACAGCAGTCCGTGGAATTGCGTTAATCTAGATAGTTTTTCGTTGTATAAGTAACCCTACTATAATACAGTATTTTGCACTATGAGCAGACAACGTATGGGAATAATCGAAATTTCATTGCTTATTTTTTATGTATAATACATAACAAAATAGATACAGGCATGGTTTTTTTTTTCTTAGGCGGCTGGACGAGCTCACAGCCCACATGGTTTTAAGTGGTTACAGGAGCCCATAGACATCTAAAACGTAAATGCGCCACCCACCTCGAGATATAAGTATTAAGGTCTCAAGTATAGTTACAAAGGTTGTCCTTCAAACCGAAAAGCATTACTGCTTCACGACAGAAATAGGCAGGGTGGTGGTACCTATCCGCGCGGACTCACAAGAGTTCCTACCCCCTGTTAAAGTATCAGCCGTGAAGTAGTAATGCGTTTCAGTTTGAAGGCTAGTGGGTTGTACTATAGAACTGAGTCTTAGAACGCAAATATCAAAATAAACCAAACCTTTACACATTCTTAAACGACGAACGTATCTACCGTGTTATAGGAGGGTTGCCTGAATTCATAATTCTGTCAAGGGAGTGCATCGTGCCAGAAATAGTCAGGGGGTCCACGGTACGACGTCATGGTGTTTTGTGACAATTCGTTTAGTGGGTAGGGTCCTGAAAACATCCTTGAGCCCGCGGTTTCGCAGTCGCGGACCAGTCCCACAAAACCCTCTCTCTAGCTGCGGGGACCTCATAGGAGGTTTGAAAACCGCGGACCGAAAAAAGGGGTAGTTTGTGACGCGACCTTCTGGTTTCCAGGTGTCGTCGCGCGTTAAGGCCGTCAGCTTCGCGGAGAACGGCAACTACTTCGTCACGGTCGGCTTCAGGCACGTCAAGTTCTGGTATCTGGAATATTCGAGAAACGCTAAAGTGAGTTTGGTTGGTTAAGCGCTTTTGGCTTGTTGGTCTTAACATAAAAGTTTTTTGAAGTGAAAACTTCTTTAGAATCGTTGTGATTTCAAACCGGATGCAACGGAAAAAACGACAGGTAAGAGACACAAATACAAAAATGTGTAGGATGAAGGCAGCAAAGAATGAGACAGAAATATACATACTATTTAATACAGCGCCATCTGTGAGATTTTTTAATACTAACGTGTGTATGAAAGCTCTTGTAGTGAATTTTAATTTAGGATTATACGTGAAATTAAAATATCAATTCACAGAGGGCGCTACCTTACAATTATTTACTAATGACAAAATTTTACATATACTTAAGACGTTTNTAATACAGCGCCATCTGTGAGATTTTTTAATACTAACGTGTGTATGAAAGCTCTTGTAGTGAATTTTAATTTAGGATTATACGTGAAATTAAAATATCAATTCACAGAGGGCGCTACCTTACAATTATTTACTAATGACAAAATTTTACATATACTTAAGACGTTTAGGATAATTGTATTTTAATTTTGGAAGTTTTCACTTCTACCACGTGTGAATTGCACACATGTATTTTGGTTTTGCTTGTTTTTTTGGTCGTGGCAAGTACCACTTTCGGAATTTGGACGTGGAGTAGACCAAAGCTTATCCGAGAGTGGATGGAGTAATTCCGAATGGATTGGGATCGAAAGGCATGCCTAGATAGCATTTATCCTCAATAGTATGCCTAGGGTAATTACAGTGTGAATTAATATTGTAGAATCACTCGATTCAATTCACTAATATATTAGCGATTGACCTCTAGACATGGAGGGTAAAGATAAGGAGCGCATTCTTGTATAGAGGACAAGTTGAAAAAGTGTCCGTCTGTAAAAAGCAAGTTGGTGTTGGAAGTCTCACCGAAATAGCGCTAGTGTAGGAAGTGGAAATTATATGAATATAGCAGTTTCAAGCAGAGCGAAGTGTGGCCGAGTTGATAAATTGTAATAATTTCCGTGACTTGTGTAATTAAAAAATATGCAATATTTAAAATCTTTACTGTTAATTATTATTTACGTAGGAATTGTTTCTTTTCTTCTTAATTTAGTATCCTACTGTAATAGTTTATGGGGCTGTTCTTAAAATACTTCCACTTGCTACTGTGGCGCCATCTAGTTGGCTCGTTTTTAGCGGACACTTTTATACACTAAGATGGTGCTTCTTACTTCTATCCTCCATGTCTCTAGATACAACATGTTGCGGAAATACAGCATGCTGTTTTTTTTCTTCGAATTCTCAATTATTATTTCATTTGGTAAAAGTTTTTTTAAAGCTGTTGAAGATTAAACGAGCTTGCTATCCACTGGATGGTAAGTGGTTATCACCGCCCGTGGACTCCAGCAATGTTAGGTCACCGACCTCGTCGAAAACTACAGGATGTGTAAAAAATTATGAAATGAAAAATGTTGATTATGTGCTTAAGTATTTTTTTTGTTGTTAGACTTTTTATCGCTTAGACGAGTGAACGAGCTCACGGTGCGCCTGGTGTTAAATGATACCATAGCCCATAGACATTACCCCAACATGTGGTCCAAATTTTAATTTGGTAAAATGGGCGGTGGTATCTACCCTTGTGGGCGCTCAAGACGTCCTACCACAAGAAAATACACATATTAAGATATCGCGGTTTTTGATATTTGTTAAACGATGTTATTCCCTTGCCGTGGAAGTGAACGGACCTTTTTTAAGCACGTATTTCATCAGTACAATTGTGTAGCTGCCTGCGGGATTCGAACCCGGCATGGTCTCATCCCTCGATACGAACGCACCAGCCGTCTTTTCTTTTAGGCCGCGAGTCTCTCCCTCTCTCTTTTTCTCTCGCCCCCCTCTCTTTCGCTCCCTCCCTTCCTCTCCCCCTCTCTCTTTCGCTCCCTACCTCCCTCTGCCATCTCTCTTTCGCTCCCTACCTCCCTCTCCCACCTCTCTTTCGCTCCCTCGCTCCCTCTCCCCTTTCTTGTTCGCTTCCTCCCTCCCTATCTATCTCTGTCTCTCTCTCTCTCTCTCTCTAGCTAATTGTTTAGTTATGAACGAAAAATACTCGTGTAACTTTAACAATTCTGCTGTTCAGTTCAAAGAGCCGGTTCCGTTGATGGGCAGATCAGCGATACTCGGCGAGCAGAAGGACAATGAGTTCTGCGACGTGGTCTGCGGCCGGGGCGAGTCCGCGGACAGCACCTACGCGATCACGAGGGGCGGCCTGCTCTGCGAGTTCAACAGCAGACGGTTGCTGGACAAGTGGGTCGAGCTCAGGGTGAGTCATCCCTCACTTCCAGAAATAGAGTGGGTTATAGAAATACTTCATTTTTGAAATTGGTTTTTTATTGTTTGGCTGTGTGGTGTCAGCGTAGAGTAGCGTCATTTAATCTTCTCGTGCGTGACATGAGGGGGCTGTGGGATCTGGAGAAGGGGCAGCAGCGTACCATCAATCATTACTGGTGGCAGTATTGTAAATCGCCACTTCTCCGGGTTTGTGGTGAGCCTGGTACACTCGTGCAAACAACCGCCAACTGCCGACTTGGCTTGGTCGGTCCATCGCATGGGCGACCTCCCACGCGGTCTGGTGGCGATTGCTCGTGAGGCACATAACATCTGCCCACAGCAATGATACTGAATGACTACCACGACCGCTCCGACAAGAGTGATACGACAAAAGGAAAAAGTATTGTAAATGACGATATGACTGTCCCCCCTTATTTCTGCCGCGAAACAATCATGCATTCTGATTGGTGGGTGGGTAGTGAACATATAAGTTCCAAAGTGGCTGCGGACACGTGGTGAAGTCACGTAACTCCAGGAGCGTCACAGACAGTTTTATTTTATTTTTATTGCTTAGATGGGTGGAAGAGTTCAGGGCCCACCTGGTATTAGTTGGTTAAAGGAGCCCATAGACATCTGCAACGTAAATGCCGCCATTCACTTTGAGATAAGAGTTCTAAGGTCTCAGTATAGTTACAACGGCTGCCCCGCCCTTCCAACCGAAACGCATTACTGCTTCACGGCAGAAATAGGCGGGGTGGTGGTACCTATCCGCGCAAGAGGTCCTACCACCAGTACAAGAGTGTCATCTAACGGTCTCTCCGTCGACTCCAGACGCAGTCTGCCAACTGTATGGCGGTGGGCGCTAATTTCATATTTGTGGGATGCGCCGAGGGCATAGTCCGGTGCTTCGCCCCCGACACGCTCCAGTACATCACGACGCTGCCGAGGACGCACTACCTCGGCGTCGACGTGGCGCAGGGCACCAACATCAGGTGAATATTGCTTGCTCCATCAACTGTTGTACTGCTGAGTTATACATACATTTATATGTAGCGTGTGCATAGTGCACCTGCGGCTTGGCCTGTGTGGTCAAGGATCTATGTCTTTAGTGCGAGTTTTTTAATGTTCTCGATAGCGTTTGCCTACGTTTGCGTACGTTTGCCGCTAGGGGCGCTGTTCCAACTGCATACAAATTTGAGTTAACTTTTACGCTATCGAGAACGTTATATAACTCGCACTAAGCACGCAGTGTCATTATAGCTTTCCGCGGTAATGAGATTTTGGAATATTAAGTAACCTATTTCGCTCTCCAAATCTAATACTAGGAAAAAAAAAAAAAATTTGTTTCAAGCGAAATTTTTTGTAACTTTACAAGGATAGCAATTTAAAAATTAATAGTAAGAAGAAATGTCATAACCAGAAACTTAAGTGAAGTTCAACTATAAACATGTTGTTGATGGTAAGACCAAATAAAACGGACCTTTAATTACAAAGATAAATGCCGCGTGTTAAGAGGAGTAGTTTTCATATAAGAATTTGACGGTAGTCACGAAAAAATTGTACAATGAAGTGGAATTTATGCAAGATTGAATGGTGAACAGAGTTTGACGCGGTCGGCCCGTGTAATAAATGAAATAGAAATCATCTAGGCTGTGGGCTCACCTGCATACAGTAGCTATAAAAAATTACTTAAGCCTTTGACATAACCTTTGCCGTCACTGTACCCTATATAGGGCTCTCTGTCTGTCAAACTACCCGTGCGGACTAACAAGCCATCCTACCACCAGTAAAAAAAAGTGTGTGTGTCCGCTCCGACGCACGACTGGAGTTTACTGGATATAAAAAATTAAACGAAACAATACGAGAAATAGTTCTATATTACGACAACACGATACACTACAGATTATTAACAAATTAACGAGACACAAAACAAACGACTAACAAATATATGAAAATACAATAATGAGAGAAACGCGCGATCAGTACGAGGCTTTGTGGCGGACTGCCGGCGCAGCAGCCCGGCGTCACCTGCGATAACGCGGCCGCGCGTTGGCTCCTGATTGGCGCGCGCACGCATCACGCAATCAGGAGCCAATCAGGCGCATAACGCATTTCGTGTGACATGCTAGTACGATTTTGGTCCCCATAATTTTCATACCCCGGGCCTATATATGTAAATCGATTCTAAAGGAGTAAACTCCAAAAATGCATGGTGTAAGCTGGTGAGTGTACCGGACCGTCTGCTTGCAGCCACATGTTCTCGCAGCCGCCGCGCGCGCGATACCCGGACGCGACGGCGCTGGCGTACGACGAGCGCGCCCACCGGCTCACGTGCGTCTACAACGACCATAGTCTGTACGTGTGGGACGTGCGCGACATCCGACGGGTGAGTGCGGCGCACATTGTCCGTCTTATGTCTAACTTACAGACAGCTGTGCCTGTTAAGCGAATTTTGACGGTAATCACAAAATTAATAATAATGAAGGTCACTATTTAATGTTCAATGCGGGTAGTAAGTTTTTAATTTGGCAAAGAGAGAGATAGATAACTAGAAGCGTGAACAACATATTGCCTTAAGCATATCTATAGATATGCATAGATATGCATATCTTAAGATTTGTCTTGTGGCTTTTTTTAATGGTTTTCTAAAGTTTAAAGCTTAGAGCTTAAATGTTAAAAGTTAACCCTTGAATGGGAAGGTATTTGAAATAAACATTTCAAATAAAATTAGTTTGGATTTTAAACATATCTCATGCTTTTGTCGTCTAGTGCATTTTCTCATCAGTCATATGTGGCGAACCGATCTAAATGGACGCACAGTCATCCTTTAAGACAGGCATTAATTTTGACAGTCTAGAGTTGGTACCAATAATTTTGACAGTCTCGGGTTGGAACCATTAATTTTGACTTGGCTTCGTTTTGGTTATAACTCGTCGCCCGTGGGCCGCAGGTGGGCAAGTCGCACTCGGCGCTGTACCACTCGGCGTGCATCTGGGGCGTGGAGGTGTCCGGGGACGGCACGCTGTTGACCTGCTCCAGCGACGACACCGTGCGCATGTGGGGCCTGGAGCCGCGCGCGAGGAACATCTACAGCAACGTGAGTGGACGGACTCCCGGACCTCGCGGAGACGGTGGAAGGGTTCCACCTCTTAGAGGCGGTGGAGAGGACGGTCAAGGGTTCCACCTCTTAGAGACAGTGGAGAGGACGGTCAAGGGTTCCACCTCTTAGAGACAGTGGAGAGGACGGTCAAGGGTTCCACCTCTTAGAGACGGTGGAGAGAACGGTCAAGGGTTCCACCTCTTAGAGACGGTGGAGAGGACGGTCAAGGGTTCCACCTCTTAGAGACGGTGGAGAGGACGGTTAATGGTTCCACCTCTTAGAGACGGTGGAGAGGACGCTCAAAGATGCCGTTGTTAAAAGCAGCGACCGTGGTCTTCGTGGAAGTTGTAATAGCCGTCTCGGTCTTCATGGTCGGTGCTGCTGACCAGCGGTCTTCGACAGGAATAGCTTCCGAGACAATATTCTTTCTTTGTTTTCTTAATGCCCTTGTCGACAGACGAGCATACCGCCCACCTGATGGTGAGTGGTTATCGTCGCCCATGGACTTCAGCAATGCCAGGAGCAGAGCCAAATCACTGTCTACCGCTTAATACTCTCCACAAGCCTCGTTTGAAGAAGGACATGTCATAGAGCTCGAGAAACACCGTGGAGGGGAGCTCATTCCAAAGCCGGATGGTACGTGGCAAAAAAGATTTCTGGAAACGCACTGTGGATGACCGCAGAGGCTCCAGGTAGTATGGATGAACTCTACTCTGGTTTCTTAGTAAATGATATGAGCTGGCACCGTCCTATATGAAAAAGCATAGTGAGCACGTTTTCTCAAAGATACCGTCTGAATTACAGGAGCTTAATAAAATAGTGTACATAGACCCGGAGCTGAAGTTCCTGAAGGACGTGGACCTGACTGCCTCCAGCGAGAAGGACAAGTCCAAGTCGTACGACGACAAGACCGGCGTCAGGTGAGTCGCGCCGCCACGCGCTGCCGTTGTGGGCGGACCAGCCCGTGGTCCTCCTGGTCACCGCTAAGTGAGGCAGTTCTTCCCATCCCATACGACTAATGTGCTGTAAACACTAACACTCAGAACTCTTGTCTCAAGCCGGGCGGTGTTTAATCTGACTTTCATTCTTATTCTAAATGGTCACGGATCCTATTAAGTCGCCGCTTATTTTGGCCCCTAATGACGTCACATGTTAGGGCGACGCGGCCTCCTCCTTCTGCGTCGATAATCCTCAATGCTGAGAGTTTTGGCTTCCTTTAATAGCTTTCTCCTAGATTATCCTGCGCCATATCCTCGGCTGTGTGGATAGCAATGTGGACTGAAGTGTTGAAAGTGTGGCGTATCTGGTCGAACCAGCGCATTGGATTTCTCTTCTCGACGAACCCGTCGCATGCGACGAAGGACTCGCCGAGCAAATTAACCCACAGACACAACAGCCCACTGAGATTCTTGTCGGATCTTCTCATTGGGTCCCGATTCCGATCCGGTGGTAGATTCAGCGAAGCGTTGCTCTTGCTAGGGCCAGTGTTAGCAATGACATAACTCCTCAAGTATTATCAGCTTAGGTAGGAAAAAAAGGACTTCTGCCTTTGCGTCTTCTTGCGGCCTATCTTGCCTGTTACCAGCAGCTTCTCTCGATTCCCCAAAGAGCTCGGAGCTCGTTCGTGCAGTAGAGGGTAAGGATGGGCGCGGGTGTCGGCAGGTGCGTGGCGGCGTCCGGGGACGGCGCGCACGTGGCGTGCGGGGACCGCGCCGGCAACGTGTGGGTGGTGTCGGCGGGCGGCGCGCTGCTGCACACGCTGGAGGCGCACGACGCGGAGGTGCTGGCGCTGCAGTACGCCGCGCGCCCGCGCCTGCTCGCCTCCGCCTCGCGGGACCGACTCGTGCACGTCTTCGACGTCGACAAGGTACCGGCACCGGGGCCCCCTACACGTGACCCCAAGATCAGCGGCGATATCGGGACGAGACTTTTTGTCAAGAACGCGAAGAGTGAAGTTGTGTGATTTGTTTTATTTTGTCTATTTAGTGTTTCTTCGGGTTTAAATGTGTAATAACGGTGGTTTATTAACTGTTTAATATAACTGTGAAAGTGCATACATGTGAGAAAATAAAACAAAGCTTAATTTAATCTCAATTAATGTCTCAACTTAATCATCTTCATTTCACTTCACTTCATATTTATAATTTTACATAAAAAGTTACCAGCCCATAAATCACTTTAAAAAAAGGGATGATAATTGTCCCTAAATCGTGGGCTCGCCCGCAGCGATTTTAGAGCTTAGGGTAAATAATAAAAATCGGGATGAGCTTGAATCAAGCGGGACGAAATTAAATGAAATGAGATGAGATGATATGTGATGAAATATACTCTCATTAAAATGGTGGTCATTCACTGAGAATTTTTCAGTGTACTTTTTGGAGGATCCCGAGAAGTTACGTCCAGCGGCTTTGTTTCATTTTCCCCAATTGTGCACTTTCACAGATTTTAAACAGTTAATAAACTACCGTTATTACACATTTAAACCTGAAGAAATACTAAATAGACAAAATCAAACAATACACACAACTTCACTCCTCGCGTTCTCGCCATAGAGTCCAGTGTTTGTTGAGTGTTTAAGTGTTCTAAGTTCTAATACTGTGTTAACCTGTAATTCGGTAGAATTTTATTTATCCCGAACCCCATCACGTAACGGTACTTTGTCCTTTTCTAGACTAAAATTTAAATTTAATCCATTTTATAAACTGATAGAATGCATGTTTGTAAATCGCTTAAAGTATTTTATTATCGTTTTCTCAAAAATGTTAGTTGAACCGCTATGTCCCCGCTCGGTTCCCCCCGACCCCCCGACCCCCCTCATCGTTTCCTCCGTCGTGTCGCAGGGCTACCAGATCCTGCAGACGCTGGACGAGCACTCGTCCTCCATCACGGCGGTGCGCTTCATCGCGTCCGGCTCCGGCCTGCAGATGGTCTCCTGCGGCGCCGACAAGACCATCCTCTTCAGGCAATTGAAAACCGTGAGTTGTTTGCACTATGTGACGGACAGCTCGACTTAGAAGCTTTTTATTGCTCAGCCAAAAAACGAGCTCACTGTTCATCTGTGTGCTTAGTGCGAGTTCTTTAACGTTCTCGATAGCGTAAAAGTTAACTCATATTTGTATGGAGTTGGAATGTTTCTCTACGTTTGCCGCTAGGGCGCTGTAAGCAATTCCTTTTTCTCTGTGCCAGTGTTGAGTTTATAAAAATCTTTAATTACTCAATTAAACACATACGAAAATTTATATGGAGCGAAATGCGATGAAGTTGTTTTATTTGAGGTGAAATTAAATGCTATGTGATGAGGTGGGATTTATAATAAAGGTTCAGTGAATTTACTGAAACTTTTGTGGTTTTTTTTAAACCGTATCTGTTCAGCCCTTTTATTTCATTCTCCCATACTCGTGCACTCACAAACCTCAAGTAACACAGTTCACACACGTTCGCCCCCCCCCCCCCTGCTCAAGTCCGTGTGCGCCCGCAGGACGGCAGCCGGCAGTTCGCGCGCGGACAGAACGTGTCCGGCCGCACCACGCTCTACGACATGGAGGTGGACGCCGGCGGGCGACACGTGCTCACCGCATGCCAGGTCAGTGACCACACGCGGCCCCGCCCCCTGCTCCCCCGCCCCCTGCTCCCCCCCAGCTCGTGTCAACGACTCGGTCTCAGAGAAAGTGTTTTCATGTCATCATCGAAGCTTGAGAGATTAACTTACACATGACGGAGAATTGAACTTCACGTCTCGTGAACTGTGACGTCACTACAGTAACGCTCCCGTGAAAAAACGACAAAGACCCATATATAGATTACTAGCTATTAGTGGTAGCTCAGCCCGCGTGGTAAAAAAACAGTGTCAGTCTAATGTCCCGTGACAGGATTTTCTCAAACAAAATATGTTAATGCGTTCGACGTGAAAGAAGAACCATTTTTTTTATTACTCTTTTCGGCAGACAAGCATACGCCCCGTCTGCTGGTGAGTGGTTACCATCGCCCATGGACTACAGCAATGCCAGGGGCAAAGCCAAGCCGCTGCCTACCAAATATTTTTTTACAATTATTTTTTTTAATGATTTTTTACAATTGTAACATGTGTATGGATGTTGCATGTCTCCACTAGGACCGCAACGTGCGCGTGTACAGCACGGCCAACGGGCGTCACACCAAGACCTTCCGGGGGACCACGGCGGAGGACGGGACCCTCATCAAGGTACGCGCACTCCGCTCACTCACAATTGAAGACACGAGCGGATGAAGGGGATATGATACAATTTGTTCATTTTGAGATAACGGCCAACAGACTTTTGTTATTTGTACTCTTTCTTCGTACATGACTCCTTCATCACATGCAATTTCTAAAAGTAGCCTTTATATCCGGAGTTTTAAGGTCTAATATGGCCTACAGGCACATAACACCCTCATTCAATCTAAAAACTCAAAAATCTTAAAAATGTTACTTAACCTCTTCATCCACCTATGTTTTCAATTCTAATAGCATTATATTAATATATTTGAGTCGTCTATTATCAAAGGTGGCAATCTCTGCATTTGGACAAAAAAATGTTATTGATATGTCAATACAGATTGATTTGAATATAATCGTCTCCTTCAAAGAATACGGTTCAAAACCTGCATTAAGTAAAGGTTAATACTTAACCTGTTATTTATCTAAGATGTCGTTCAGGAGAGTTTTGTGACTGCCAATGGAATACAAAGTCAATAATTCGTTTTTCTGATTTACCAATAATTGTCCAAAAGTCACATTGCCGGCTTTGATAATAGTCGACTCATTTAATGACATTTATTTCATAGCTAATAAATTTTGTTTATTAGTCCTGAAAACGATAAGTATCTACAACATTTAGGTGTATGTACATAATAGAAATTACATCAAAATGCTTGTTTGCTTGCGAAATGCACAGTGTTTTTGAAGAGAACGCGCCTAAAGAACTTCTTTAGGCGCGTTGAGAGTAAAATTTAACTCGCCACAGATTCGTTACGGATAGAGAGCGAAGATACAACTTAGGACGAGTGAGAGTGAGAGAAACGGCAGAGCGTCTCCCGAATCACTTGACTGTGGAGAGAGAGAAAAAGTGACCTAGGTCGTTTCTCTTATACACGGCATTCCCTATTACAAGAGAAATTTGATTTTTAAGGATGAAAAATGATTAAAACCACAATACAGCGCAAAAGAAGTTCCACTTCTTTCACGTGCACCAAGTTGCCACCATTTTTTTATTGATGAATGAATTCGCAGCCTCGCGTCTGTAGTAATGGAGCCCACGGGCATCGCAACGTAAATAATAGCTTCGGACGTGGTGTTGTACAATAGCTGCCCCCCCTCCCCCCAAATCAGAAATGATCATTCTAAACTCACAGTGTTGTTCAATACCCAGGTGGCTCTGGACAGCAGCGGGATATATCTGGCGACGTCGAGTACGGACAAGATCTTGAGCGTGTACGACTACTACTCCGGGGAGTGCATGGCGACCATGTACGGGCACTCCGAGATAGTCACCGGCCTCAAGTGAGTCGTAGCGTGCCGTCTCGCTCGCACGCGCGCGCCGCCCCCATCTCCCGTCCCTGTTCAACCCGGCTGTTGTCGCCAGGTTCACTCCGGACTGCCAGCACCTGGTGTCGGGGTCCGGGGACGGCTGCATCTTCGTGTGGAGGGTCCCGCACGACATGGTGGTGACGATGCGGGCGCGACTGGCGCAGCAGGCCATACGACAGGGGAAGTTAGTATACACCTTTAGCTCGCACGGGTGTCAGCCCGCTGAGGTTCGGATCTTCTCAGCGGGCTGCAATTCCGATCCGGTGGTAGATTCATTCGAAAAGCAAGCTGCCCTTGAGTTCTTAGGTTATGAATTTTTTTTGAAGTGAAACTTCTTTAGAATAGTTGTGATTTCAAACTCGATGAAACGAAAAAATTAGTCCATAGAGACACAAACACATAAATGTATAGAATTCAGGCGGCGAGAGAATGAGATAGAACACATTAGACGTTCTCAGTGTTGTGTTTTTTTAATACAGCGCCATCTATGAGATTTTTTAATACTAACGTGTGTATGAAACCTCTTGTAGTGAATTTTAATTTAGGATTATACGTGAAGTTAAAATATCAATTCACAGAGGGCGCTACCTCATACTATAAAAGATGATTTACAATTATTTAATAATGACAAAATTTTACATATACTTAGACAATTAGGATAATTGTATTTTAATTTTTGAAGGTTTCACTTGTACCACGTGTTAATTGCACACATGTATTTTTTTTAAATACGCTTTTATTAGCTTCAGACGTATGTATGTATGTTTGTAACGGAATCTTTGAACATGATTTTGACCCCCTTCAAAACGTCGGATTAACTCGAAATTTGGCATACTTATTAAGGACCGATGACAATATAATATTTAAAAAAATAATTGAAAAACAAAAATTAAATTCAACTAAAAATGAAAAATAAATAATAATTTTAACTAAAAAAATACGCTTTTATAGAAAATCCAATTAAAAAATGAAAAATAAATAATAGTATAAAAAAAAAAAAATACGCTTTTATAGAAAATCCAACTAACTTTTTAGGATATTATTAAAATAATTCGTATAATACCAAGCACTCCCCTTTTTTTTTACAATAAAATAATTTTTTTTTACACTATTTTTAATTCAAATTTCTTTCTTTCTTTCTTAAAATTTATTTTCTCTTTTGGTTGGATTTTCTATAAAAGTGTATTTTGTTAGTTAAATAAAAATATTATTTGTTATTTATTTATTAGGCACACTATACTCATAAAAAGTTAAAAAGATTCATAAAAAATAGCACCAAGTAAAAAAAAACAAATGTTTACGCATATTAACTCAATTTCGAATATTTTTGGAAATTGTAAGTTTTTAATGCGAAAAAGCGATGTGATCAGGATCCGTTTGTTCGTCACAGGAAAGTAGGTACGGTCAGCAACGGCACGTCGGGGCTGGAGAGCGAGGGGGAGTCGCAGTGGGGCTCGCCGCCGCGGGAACACTTCGCGCCGCCCCGCGTGCCCGACTACACGTGAGTCAACCAACGAATGATCCAACGAAGCGTGAAGTCGTCGCGGCCTAAATGATAAGACGTCCGGTGCATTCGTATGAAGCGATGCAACGGTGTTCGAATCCCGCAGGCGGGTACCAATTTTTCTAATGAAATACGTATTCAACAAATGTTCACGATTGAGTTCCACGGTGAAGGAATAACACCGTGTAATAAAAATCAAACCCTATAGATATACGACAAAGGCAAGATCTTCCACCGAGCGGGTGATATTGCTCGGTAAAATGACGGTCCGAGAGAGAAGAAGGGTCGTCGTACCCCCTTTCGGGGGCACGGAACGGGCCTCGGGGCAAACCCCACTGCCCGGGACGAAGCTCCCTGCCACATAGGGCAGGGGTGAAATGATGCAGGGAGGATTTGGGGATAGGTACGCTGTTCGCTGCGTGTTTTGCGGCAATTTACATCTATATATACTTATATATAATACGATGGGCAGTCTGGTGACGGCTCGATGCCCGCGGCGGTGACACACCGGCGCCGGCTGCTGTCCTCTGCTTCCTTACAGCTAATATTTGATTTTTTTTTTTTTTTTTCTCCCCTTACTGTCTAACTACAACTAAACTAAAGTTAACTAAACTACTATATACATACAGGGCCAACAGTTAGCAACCGTGGGGCCCGCCACCGGCCCCATGCCGCGGCCCCACCTCTACAAACCAGAGGAGGAGCCGCGGCACTAGTTTGGCGCTCACCCGTTCTGGGCTCCCCAAAAGGGGAAGACCATCGCGGGGAGGGACCGATTTAAATACACCCCAGACGGGGGAGTGGTCCACCCAACGGGGGTGGGAAATGGGTCCCCATAAGGGGGCACCCCAACGATGTGGGGGGAAATGAAGAGTGTGGACAGCTCAGTCCCATGGGGGCACTCATTATGAGCACTCCCATATCACTCCGGTTAAGCCGACTATCTTACCATAGCCGGGGGTTCCAGTAGCTCCCTTGGTGGCGCCAAACCATCAGGTGGTCTAGCGTGCAAGGGAGCTAAATTGTGGAGATGCTCGTGGGGTCCACCGTCAGCCCGCTCGTAAAGATTACGAGCTAGCCTCCGGATGAACTCCTCGAGCGACTCCACATCCAGATCCCGGGCGATTACGGCATTACTGACGTAACGCCCTGCTCCGACTATCGTGCGAAGAGCCAGATTCTGCTGGGCCTGTAACTTCACCCGCGTGACCTGCGGGACGAGGTGATATCAGGCCGCAGCTGCGTACGTGATACGGGAACGGACATACGTCTTATAAATGCCGAGCTTACTCCTGACCGGCAACCTGGAGGCCAACACCGGCCGGAGGAGGAATCTCGCGTAGCGAGCGGCCGCCAACGCCGACATGGCGTGGGCGGTCATCCTCAAACTCCGGTCGATATCGACCCCCAAGTACCGGAAGCTGGATCTAAACTCGACATTAGCGCCACGGAGACTGAGCTGTCCCGGGACGACTCTTGTGCGGACCGGACCGAAGAGAATAGCCGCGGTCTTCCCCACGTTGACCGCGACCCTCCATCGGTCCAGCCACTGGGGCAGTAAGTCCAATAACCTCTGCATCCTCGAAATGGCCGCAGAGGGGAAGTTGGATGACGCGAGGTAGGCGCTGTCGTCGGCAAACAGCGCCAACTTCACGTCGGCTTCGAGGTTGCCCTCGAGCGTGGGAATATCGTTGGTATAGAAAGCGTAGAGGAATGGAGCCAGGACGCTCCCCTGCGGAACTCCGGCCGTGACTGGGCGCACCGACGACTTGGCGCCCTCGACCGTGACAAGGAAGGATATTCCCTCCAGGTACGACCCCAGCAGTCGCACGTAGGCGTGCTGGAGGTCCGTGTTCTGCAACAGCTTGTGGATCAGTCCCGCATGCCAGACATGGTCGAAGGCCTTCTCGATGTCGAGAAAGACTGCGGCCGTGTACTGGCGCGGACGGTCCGAATGTTGTTGTTCGGAACTTGTATATATGCAAGCTTATCTTGAAAATCTCGTAAGCGAGATTCAGGCAACTGTCAAATATCTTGCATTGTATGATAGCTACCGCCACAATCCCGCAAAATTAATTTGTGTAATTACTGGTAGTAGGACTTCTTGTGAGTCCGCGCGCCTAGGTACCACCACCCCGCCTATTTCTGCCGTGAAGCCGTAATACGTTTCGGCTTGAAGGGGGGGGCTGTTGTTGTAACTATACTTGAGACCTTAGAACTTATATCTCAAGGTGGCGCATCTACGTTGTAGATGTCTATGGGCTCCGGTAACCACTTAACACTAGGTGGACCGTAAGCTCGTCCACTCTTCTAAGCAATAAAAAAAACGAAGATTATATTTTGTTATAAAATTGTTATTTTCAGTCTCCGCATAGGGCGCCTCCCGTCGTGGGCCAAGAAGAGTTTAGGGGACGACTTGGCGGCCCCCGAGAGCCCGGCGCCGGAGCCCCCCGCGCGGGGCAAGTGGGCCACCAGGATACACCCGGCAGGTGGGTGCCGCAAGCAAATATTACATACATACATTACATATTTGAATAGTAAAAAAACATCTTTTTATATCTTGCAACCAATAATTAACAATTATTCTTCTAATACATACAATATACAATTTATAACATTTTTGGTTACTATTGTTACAACTTTTTTTTTAGTATTACTTATTTGCTAGAACCTCTCCTCGACTGAAGGCCTCCTTCAACGAATACCAATGTTCACGACATCAAAAGAAATATCGAGAATATTCCACACATTTCGAGTATTGTGTTTCCGCTATCTGACAAAAGATGGAGTTGTACTTCTCGAGCGCTCTAGATGCTACTACATCCTTTGATGTTCGTTTGACTATTCGGCGATAGATGGCGTTACTCTTACCGTCGTAACAATATTTAAAACCAATTTATTGCCATATTGCTTTTAAATATTTCTTTCATACTCCAGTATTTATTCCAAGTGTTTTGTATTCTTCGTTCTACTTCTAACTCATTATTTTTGCTATTATACCCTATTTGTTTACCCAAGTTAATGTATTTATCTGTATAAGCATTCTTCGTCGTTTAAGAATCTGTAAAGGTTGGGTATGTTTAGATATTTGCGGTCTAAGTCTCAGTTCTATGATACAACCCCCCACCCTTCAAACTGGAACGCATTACTGCTTCGCGGCAGATATTTTTACTGGTAGTAGGACGTCTTGTGAGTCCGCACGAGTAGGTACCGCCGGCCTGTCTATTTCTGCCGTGAAGTTGTAATGCGTTTCGGTTTGAAGGGCGGGGCAGCCGTTGTAACTATACTTGAGACCTTAGAACTTATATCTCAAGGTGGGTGGCGCATTTACGTCGTAAATGTCTATGAGCTCCGGAAACCACTTAACAATCAGGTGGCCTGTGAGCTCGTCCACCCATCTAAGCAATCATAAAAAAAATAGAGACGTCCTACCGCCAGTAAAAATGGAGAAGCTAAAATATAAACATAACATCGACTCCCTCTCTGTGCCTCAACTTCTATTCTCTTCCCCCTCACTCTATCTACTATCATCATCATTGCTTGCTGACCAATACGTTATCTTCTGTAATTCCTCTAACAGAGAAACGTGTTGATTCAGACGGGTCCAAGGACAGCTCCCTCGACAGTGGCACCGACACAAGGTTCATTGAGAAGAGAAAAGAGAACCAGTCGAAACAGGTGAGTGGTGTAGATTTATGTTTATTTAAAAAATATCTTAAATAAATGTGTTTTAATTGGAATATATTTTTTTAAATATTATCATCTTTAAAGGGCGTGACAAATAATTTAATTTTGATTTTTTATATCGACGGATGCTATTTGGTTTAAGCGACATTTTTGTAACTTTACAGGAAAGTTAAATGAAGTTTAAAATTTAGAAAAAATATCATAACAAAAAAAACCATTCAGTTATTTGAATGGAGTAAACTTAATTGTAGTTCAATTAAAAACATCGAATTATTGGTGCTAATATCAAATAAAACCGACCTTTAATTACAATGATAAATGTCGCGTGTTAAAAAAATTGTCGCTTGAACCAAATAGCCTTTCAAACCTGCGATATGGTCTTTAGTTGTGTCCTAATCTAATTGTATTTTAGCGGCGCACGAATTAAATTACGCAGTTTCAATGAATAAAAAATATATTCCGATCCGTAAAACTGTATGTATATAACACGTTATTTTTTGTCCTTGTCGCTCACGCTGGTTATGGTTGGTGATTGTAATTGTCTTATATGTAAATATATATATATACATACTATACATGTACATATTTTATAATTTTTTTTATTTTTTATTATCTTAAACCAATTGCAGTATAGTGGCGAATTATTCGAACTGATTTGAAAACTAGAGATTTGAAGTATTTTAAATGCATTGCGGTGATTTTCCTGCGAGAGCGAATCAGGGATGAGGAGATTCGCAGAAGAACCAAGGGATAACTGACATAGCTCGAAGGACTGTGAGGTGGAAATGGGTAGGGCATATTAATACTGGAGAAGAGACCGCGTACTGGAGGATGTAGCTTGGTCTCTCGCGAGGGGGACTCGTGATCTGCTGAAGACAATGCGGAGCACGCAGGATCTATTATTGTGGCGAACCTTGGGGGGAAACCTACATCCAGTAGTGCAGGGCTGATGATGATGATGTCCATAGATACAGCCTGAGTTTCTCGTCGGATCTACTCAGCGGGTCCGGTGGTAGATCCAGCGAAGCACTGCTCTTGCTAGGGCTAGTGTTAGCAAATTCTCTCAAATTGAGCTCGTGAGCTCACCTACCCATCCACCAGAAGCTGTTATAACCCCTTGGGCTACCAGAGAGTAGGTGGGAAAAAAATGATGGTCACGACCAAGCTGCCAACGCTGTGACCACAGGTGGACTATCGGGTAATGACGACAACACAACGAAGCTAAAAATTGTGTTACGAAATTTTAAGACAATTTGAAAGACATTAATTACATTTAACATTATTATTACCTGCAACGCGTTCAAAACGCTCCATCGTTTGATAATGACTGTGATAAAGATTGTGATAAGGAATATCGAATCGCGGATCATATATTCTCGTGAAATAATAAATATCTTTGCGTTTCTATAGTTTTTTCTGTTCGTGTCGTCACTAGTCTCTTAAAATATTAGTACTTATTAAATATTTTACAACACCATCAAATATTTCAATTGGTTTAAGACTTTATTAACTGTTACCATGTGCTTATTTTTTATTCTTTTTATTTTATTAATTATAATTTACATGTGGATGATTCAAATTTTGTTCTCAACTTATTTGGAGAGAGTTTCCGAAAAATATTAACTACCTACCTAGCGACCTCTCCAAACCTATCATTAATGAATAAGGAGCTAAAATTTGAATCGTCTTACGGTTTTTTTTGTTTTCTTTTTCATTATGGTTGTGGTCGTTTCGCACTAGCGCCCGAAGTCGCTCAATTTATCGCAGCTGCCGCGCGTGGAGGCGCTCTTCCGCGATTTCGATGCAACAATGAGAAAGACCCATGATATTCTATGTATATCGCCGAGATTCGAAAAGGTTATTTTGCGAAGATTGCCTATTATTTTTCTTATGTTTGTTATGTTGTCAGCTTTGTTATGTCGGCCATCTTGTCGTGCACGTCGCCATCTTGTTTTGCAGCTGTCAAAACGTATTTCATGATTCATTTTCGTCACGTTCGCTGAGTTATGTGGTCATGTTTAGTCCATAAAGTGCTTAGATCTACGCTTGGCTATAATACATTCACACTGGTTATCAGAAGATACCATTGAATGCTCCTCCATGGTACTGAAATATTAGCGAATAAAAAAAAAGTCGATCGAGTTTCATAAATGATATTCTATTCATATGATTTACAATCAATCATTACATCGTGGGCTGAAATATGTGGGACAAGAGACATTATAGGTCATAGCTGAGTTTATAACAGTAAATTCACAATGATACTAAAGTTACATGAAATAATAATAAAGCATAATTTATACAATGAAATATTAATATAATTTACTAGATCTCTCGGTGAACTTCGTATCACGTACATGATATACATTCCTGATGTTTGAATGACCGTCTTGTCATGTCAATGTGAGAGGAGTAGATTGACTCACAATTTTTGTTGACCATGACTGCGAGAGTATCCGAACGGACCCTAAAGGATATAGACAGAAGTAATTGTGTTGAGATTTAGAAAGACGCATGTACCAAACAAACGTTATTTTGTTTATTTGACGGCTTAAATGCATGGCTTTTGCTTTTTTAATTTAATCCTTGTACATAGCGGGTGTAGAGATTTGCTGATTGGGAAAAACGATCTGGAAAATGAGTCGGGTCCTTTTATTGCTTATCCGGGTCGAAGAGCTCGCTAAACCGTTACCGGTGCCCGATGATATCAACAATGATTTTAAACAGTGGGCAGCGGCTTGGCTCTGCCCCTGGTATTGTTGACTCTGCTTGGCCGTCTGCTTGTCTGTCTACAAGGGTAATAAAAAAAAACCTTAATGCCGCCATCCACCTCGAGACACGAGTTCTAAGGTCTCAAGCATAGTTACAACGGCTGCCTCGCCCTTCAAACCGAAACGCATTACTGCTTCACGGCAGAAATAGACAGATAGTGGTACCTACCCGCGCTTACAACACATCCTACCACCAGTAACTAAACTAGAATTTTTGCTGGTTTGAATTTTATGTGGAAGTCGTTCGTGAACATTTAATAAGTGTATTTTATTACAAAAATTGGTACCCATCTGCGGGATTTGAACCACGGCACAGACACGTAATACAAACCCACCGGCCGTCTTATCCTTTAGGCCACGACGACTTTCAAAACATTAACACGCTTTCAAACTTAATTAAAAGTTTATGGGAAACCATAATCATATTTAATGTATAAAATAACATTTTTTCAAAGGCTTCGTTCGCTTTGTACACTAAAAATTAATTTCTAATTTAATCTTCTGATTAATAATGATATTTCAAATGTACAAACACAATGTAAATATTTACAATTCTATAAGCATTTTTTAGATTAGTTTCTTTCGATTATCAAACTGTTGTGGGATTATTACGTATATTCGGGAATCGCTTCGAATCTGCTTGTGTATAGAAAAGTAATGCTATTATATATAGATTCCCTTTTTATTTTATTTTAATTGTTGTGGTGACAAATTAATATTACTTACTAGCTGACCCGGCAGACTTCGTAGTGCCTCAATCGATAAATAAAAGGACTAAGGTTTTGTATAAAATAAACTTAAAACAAACAAAAGGAATCCGTCCGACGGGGGACACATCAAAGAGAAAACAAAATTGTTATTTTTATTTAATTCCGAGCATTTTCATATTTACCTACCTATTAAACCTTCTCTGGACTTACACAAATAATTCAAGATCAAAATTGGCCAAATCGGTCCAGCCGTTTTCGAGTTTTAGCGAGACTAACGAACAGCAATTTATTTATATATATATACATATTACTTATTTTCTTTTTGTGTTAGTAATTTTTTATAGTCATGTTTGTATTTTTTGTGTTATTTTTTTTGCTGTTTTTTTGTTTGTTTTTATTATACTTAGATATTATTTATTTTCAATTAGGTTACGATTAACATTTCGAAGACCAGTGCACAGGATGGTCGTGTGAGGCATCACACGGACGACTCTTCCCTTGGCAGTTTTAAATACGAGGTTTTATTATTTTTTGTTAATTTTTTTGCTATTAACCTGCTTTTTTAGTAACTACACAGTATTTTAAATAAATATAATATAATAATGATACAAAATATTCCGGAATGTGTGAATACAATGAAATGCATTTATATCCTATCTCTGTCACTCAGTCATGCTTTATATCTGTCATTGATCCATACATTTTGCTCCTACTTACCTATATGGATGTTATAAACGTGAATGAGTGTGTGTTTGTTTGTTATTCAATCACGGCGATGAATGATTGCTTAACTAAAAAAATTAAGAAAACGAGTTTAATACTTTGATCAATTTTTAAACGTGTATTCTATAAGTTTACAAATTAAAAATTTTAAAATAAAATAAAAAAATAGTTTTAATTTTAGTTCGAGTAAGGCTTAGTTAGAAAAGTACTTTCGTCTCTTTTAAATTAACCTCAAACGACCTTACGTGTTCCAGGATCAAGAGTCGACGGAGCACGACGGTGACGTGGAGGACATCTCGGACGGCGAGAGGACCTCGTCTTCGGAGAGGGCGTCCCGGCCTACTTACTACCCCGGCAATAACGACGACGACACCCCGGGGTGAGTCGAGAGGCGATCTCCTGTAGAGACGAGCGCACGTCCCAACTGATGTCCAGGGATACGATGATTGGGCAGTGTTGATGGAAGTCGTCGTGGCCTAAAGGATAAGACGTCCAGTGCAATTGTATGTAGCGATGCACCGGTGTTCGAATCCCGCAGGCGGGTACCAATTTCTCTAATGAAATACGTACCCAACAAATGTTCACGATTGACTTCCACGGTGAAGGAAAACAATGTGTAATAAAAGTAAAACCCGCAAAATTATAATTTGCGTAATTATTGGTGGTAGGACCTCTTGTGAGTAGTACGGGTAGGTACCACCACCCTGCCTATTTCTGCCGTGAAGCAGTAATGCGTTTCGGTTTGAAGGGTGGGGCAGCCGTTGTAACTATACTTGAGACCTTAGAACTTATATCTCAAGGTGGGTGGCGACATTTACGTTGTAGATGTCTATGGGCTTCAGTAACCACTTAACACCAGGTGTGCTGTGAGCTCGTCTACCTATCTAAGCAATAGAAAAAAAACAGCCGACGGTGTATGTATATTGGGTGTTAGGAGACCGCTTCAGAAAACGAAGACAGACGATAGTACTAATGACACCCTTGACGATGGGACGGGAAAAAAATCGATCCTAAAATTAAAAAAATATATTTTTTTAAAACATTTTATTAACATTATTTACGCTCCATCATGTTAGTACAGCTAAATGAAACGATGGTTTCATAAAAGATACATAACTTTACTAAAAAAAAACCCGCAATGAAATACAAAATCAAAAACAGCTGATGCTCGGGTCAACGAACGCGCGGGCGCGGCGCTGGTACCGCGCGATCGCACAAATACTTATTTACAACATTTTGTCTAAATAACTCCATCATCAAAGGTGTCATTAGTACTATCGTCTGTCTTACTTTTCGGAAGCGGTCTCCTAACACCCAGTATATATATATATAGACTCTAGCTCTATATTAGTTGTACTCGTCCGCTTCGCTGGGCATTTAAAATTAACATTATTATTTATTGTCATTATTATTAGGTTGTCCAACACTCATATAAACATTAGCCTTTTTTTTTATTGCTTAGATCGGTGGACGAGCTCATAGCCCACCTGATGTTAAGTGGTTACTGGAGCCCATAGACATCTACAACGTAGATGCCGCCACACACCTTGAGATATAAGTTCTAAGGTTTCAGTATAGTTACAACGGCTGCCCCACCCTTCAAACCGAAACGCATTACTGCTTCACGGCAGAAATAGGCAGGGTGGTGGTACCTATCCGCGCGGACTCACAAGTTGTCCTACCACCAGTAATAAGCCTATCCATTAAGTACATGTATTCTCTACATGGACCAAGTTTCAAGTCAATCGGATGCACGGTTCAGTAGTTATAACGGAACATCCGTAAAAATCACTGTAGATTTATATGTTAGTATAGATAAGTCGACATGGGTCCCATATAGATCTTGGTCCGGTCGGATATCCGGTGACTAGTGGAGGATAAATATTAAAGGCCACACTACTGTCGGTTGCAGCGAGTTCATGGTGAACGCCATGAACGCTGAAGAGTTGAGGCAGTCGATTCGTCGCTCGAAGCGCTGGAAGACCGACTCCCCCCGGCTGGAGATACCACCCACCACCACCTCGCTCAGCGGCTCCGGCCACGACTCCGACGATGACGAGGTAATAATGATTTTAAGCGACTTCGATGTACTTTTCATTAACTTGTTTTTTTTAAAAGGGATTTTATGACCTGGTAACTAAGACCTTTAAGTCATATCTTATTTTTATGAAAAATGATAATATACCCGTGAGGCCTCATAAAACGTCCAACTGTGTTTATGGGTTAATTCGCTTGTCGAGTCTTTGGTCGCAAGTGACGGGTTCGACGAGGACGGTGACCTGTGCTTGTGGTACCTAAAACCGCCGTTAATGGATCTGGAGGATCTGTAATGACGTGCTTAGGGCAACTCTGGTGCAATACTCGGGGAACTTTGCTGCCCATATTCCGGTGACCCTCTCAGTCGCCCCATCCGACCCCCCGGGGAGAGATGGGGGGGAATTTTCTAGGCGGTCACACAGAGCCATTTACCGTGCGCATCTAACAAAACCTGTCTGAATTGTACTATGTGTGACGTAATTTGATGTCAAACTTTCCATATATATTCCGGAATAACCATAAATCATATATTAGTCTATAACACCAATAATAGTTACATACCGTATGTAAGTTGTAACGTAACTTTATTTCATTTAATTTGACTATATGTTATCATTTTTCATAAAAATTAGAATATAAATTAAAGTAAGACATGACCTAAAGATCTTAGTCACCAGGTCAAAAAAAAAAGTGTTGTGTCCGGCAGGTGTCCACCCCGTCCGGCGACAACGCGGACCGGAACCCTCTGTCGGCGTCCTGCGAGTCGCTGCCCCGCGCCGCCCTGCGCGAGACCTACGTGCGCGCCGCCTTCGACAGCCTGGGGGGGACCGACGCCGCGCCCGGCGCAGGTACGTGCCACCCCCTCCCCTTCACGGCCTAAACAGCTTGAAATCAGCTCTAAGCGGTAGATCAACCGTGCCCTTTGGACTGATTTACTGGTGGTAGGACCTCCTGTGATTACGCGCGGGTAGGTACCACCACCCCGCCTATTTCTGCCGTGAACCCGTTGTACTGAGACCTTTGAACTAATATCTCATGGTGGGTGGCGGCGTTTACGTTGTAGATGTCTACGGGCTCCGGTAACAACTTAACACCAGGTGGGCCGTGAGCTTGTCCACCCATCTAACCAATAAAAAAAATACTCGAGCGAGAGTAACCGTTATCAGTGAATAAGGATGTCCCTTGTGTGCGTCAGGACACAACTCACTGTCGTCGCAGCACCGCGCGCCCGCGGTGTCCCGCAACAAGCTCCTGGACCCGGAGGCTGCGAGGAAACGAGAGGAACTCAACAGGAGGATACTGGAGACCAGGAGGCAGCTGGAGAACGTGAGTCCTTTTTATTATTTCAGTAAATACGGCTCGTTGGTGTGTGGTCATCGTCAGCAAAGCCTTAGAGAAGCAGCTACCCTCAAAACTTTCAAAGCATTCGATAAATATAGGTTTGCCTTGATTTGAGTCGATAGGACGTTCAGTGAGTCAGGGGACACAGGGGGACCTGACCCCCCCGACCCCCACTGGAGGACCGACCACCCCCGCGACACCACTACACGTACATCGACTAGTACATTGCCTGAGCTCCCCCCTCCCCCCGCAGGTCGCGTTCAGATCGAACCTGAAATCCAGCCAGTCCACGACGGACCTCTCCTACATCCCCGAGAAGGACAACGCGCGCAGGTCACGACCCATGTCCATGGCCGTGCCGAGCAACACTCGACCTTACGGTAAACGATTAGTATATATATTCTCTTATCACGTGTTTGAAAAAAAATTAAAATCATTAATTTAAAAGAAGTATTAAAGGCGAGGCGATACAAACCATAAATATAGAATATATACATGTATAGATAATAAACACTCAGGCTAAGAACAAAAAAAAAATGTTCAAAATGTTTTTCCGTTGCGGGAATCGAACCCGCGACCCTCAGCGCGTCAGTCAGATGCGCTTACCACTGCACCACCGAGTCAGTAACGTTTTATAACTGATTAGAAATAATTCGATAGATCGCAGTGTAAATGGCGCGTTGCGATATGCCAATATCGAATAAATATGCGACAATAAATTTTAATGCCCTTGTGATTCTTAAAAGGATATTTTTTTTTATGATATTTCCTCAAATTTATACTCCTGATGTTTGATTTAAAATCTTTTTAACTTAAACTATGAAAGCGTTCGTGTGATATCAGCCTAAGCTAAGGGTAATTTTACGGTATGACACTAATGTATAGTACAATATTTTATTATAGGAAACTTGTTTTGGGCCAATTTTGCAAGCTATATCTTAATCTCTATAATAATTGAAACGATTGTTTTGATTTGGAAATGTTCTATCAGCCCGTAATATTTGTTTATTAGTTCAAATCGTGACATATACAATGTCAAATAACAACATTAACGCGTGAAATTTATGTACTAACAAAATTAACTAATTCCAAAATCGATTTCCCCTTAAAACGCTAACCAGGACTCGCCAATGCATTCCCGGAGGAAACTTTCGATAGTTTAAACTCGAATTACTTTGACAGCCTTAATCCTTGTCAGAATCCTATTCAGGATTACAGGAATAAGAATCCTTACGCCATACCGGCGAATCTGAACCACAGACTCCCGGAATATAACGAAACTCCCCCATATGTACCACCACATTCGAACATCCACCCGATATCGAGCGATAAAAGACATTTGAACTTCATTCCCTATTCGAAGCCGGTGTTCAAAGAGCAAACCCAACAGAAGCCTTCAGCGTTCACGGTGGACATGAAACCGGTTCAATCGAGGGTTTTCAACAGACTCTTTCCGGATAAAGAACCGCCTAAGGTTCCGCCTAGGAATTTCCACCTGAACCTAACGAAACCGGAGGAGAAACCTCCGCAGAAGTCACTAAAGCCAAACGCCAGGAGCATCTTCAAGAACTATAAGTCTTGTCCGGTCTCGCCAGTCTCCGAGGAGTGCAAATGGGCTGATAAAGTCGCCCAAAACGCCAAATGCGAAGGAAAAAATCACGAGACGAACTCTCTAGATCCGAAAAAGAGGAATTCTTTAAGCTTCTTCATCGGCATGGAAGTTAACAGCGGGAAGAGTGTCGTTGATACAATTAAAACCAACACAGAGAAAATGATAGCAGAAATTACGGAAAAATACGGAGATTTAGATGAGTTCACTCCTGGCGATAGGAGTGATCTGGATTTGAAACCTACTAAAGGAGAAAGAGACGACGGAAACTTCTCCTCGGATTCGTTGGAAGACTGCAGCTTGAGCCAAGACGCGAGCTGCAAGAACAAATTGTTTTCGAAGAAAGTCTGTAAAAAGCACAATAAGAATCAACCCAGACGGGCCGTGTCCGATTATGAGATATACGGAGCTTACGAGAAACCAGCCGTGCCCGCGAAACCCGCGAATATCGGGCAAAAAAGCTCGACTTTGCCAAGAAATATGCCGTCAAACCTCGACGAAGCCGAGGAGAACAATGCCGAATACATTTATAGATGCCAGAGCGTCTTAACGAAACGCTGCGTGACTAGATCCAATGAGTCGGTTTTGAGCGATAACTCCAATTGCTCGAGTGTCTCAAATGAGGTCTTCCTCAAATACGGAAACGAGGTTGCGTTCCAGCAAGCCAAATATGACAGCAGATACAATCTGGACGGCTCACAGAATTGTTCCTACGAAAATGTCAACGATGAGTATTTGGATCGACACAGACACAGCAGCGCCAGTTTCTTCTTAAACCAGAAGAAGTACATGAAATCCAGCTGCAGTCAGGAGTCTATATTGTCGGACGAAATGTATTTGGACAATGACAATCAACTGTCAAGGACGAATTGTAATTCGCTTGAAAGTGTCCTGTCTGACGACTCTGATTGTACCAAGAGCGCTCCACTGGAGATGCTATTCGAAGGTGCCAGACCTAAGAGGCCAATGAAGGGCCAAGCCATACCCCGCAACAGTAAAAGCTGTTACGAATTCGACCACGCTTCGAAGAGCTACGGTTGCAGCCCGAATAATGCGCCCCAATTCGGCAGCTACATGATCAATAACTACATGGAAGTCAGTCCCAATTACCAAACCCCGAAGAGTCCAATAGGAAACATTAGCGTGCCGACCAATAAAGTTTATGGATTCAGTGTGGACCCAGATCTATCAGGGCACAAGACGATAACTAGGTCAAAGAGTCTGTACGATTCGGGCAGTAAACAACCGCCGGTAGCTAAAAACATCGCATACTATTTCGATGGTAGTAATGTCCAGCAGTACACGAAGGAAAAGAAGCCGCCCGATGAGATACCGAGGTTGAACAAGTCTGAATATATGTCAAATAAAACCAAGTCCCTGCAGCCGAATTTCGCTGAAAAACAAAAATACAAAAGCGATTTATCCGCTTGCGAACAGAATACTATGATCAAATCGAAGAGTTGTAGCTTCGAAGTGGTTTTAGAGCCGGCTTCCAAACCTAATCCCCTGAAGAGCTTAATGGAGAAACGCAATTCGCACGTTCAGAAGAATCTGGAGAAATTCGAGGAGCAGATTCGCAAAAATACACAGAGCAAAACGACGAAGAACCAAATGAACAAAGACAAAGCGAACGGCTCAAAAAATAACAACGCCACCAAAAGCTTGGAGCGGGGCTCGGGACAGAAAAACAACAGTAAAATCACCATGGAATTCGTGCCCCACAAGCCGCCGAAACCGATCAAAAGAACCTCGTCAGTTAAAATGAATAACAGATTGAAGGCAGGGCTGGATAAACAGGGACTGAGCTCTTCCATATCGTCGCAGTACAAAGCAAAACTAGACGGCCTTCATAACAAGAACTACATGGCCCACAAAAGGCAGGAAGACAAGAACTCCAACAACAACATAGACTCGAGCGAGAACCCGGAGAAAACCATAGAGGTTTTCGTTAAGGAGAAAGACGTCAATGAGAATAAATCAGAGATTCAGATGGACAGTCTAGAAGTTTACAGCCTGCAAAGAATGAAAGAAGTTAGCATGGATTCGCTAGACGTTTTAGAAGAATTCACAAAAGATTCATTAGACTATTACGCGGAGCAAGACAGTAAACTTTCCTTCGGGAAGTCTATAAAGGATCAGATAAATTTGAAAATAGCTAAGAGTGATCGCGAAGCGCCATGTCATAGTCGACAGGCGGACACCAAAGAAAACATAGCGCCGCCAGACGACGAAATAAAAAAATACAAGTACATCGAAAGAAAACTCGAGATAATCAACAAACTAGTTGAAATGGAAGAGCGGAAGATACTACAGGAGAAAATATTGAAAGAATGGCGCATGAGGCCACTGAAAGCTAACATAAACGACGGTACAGGTGTCGTTAAAGTGTTATCCAGAAAATTCGAGAAGTTAGCCACAAAACAATCAGCTAATTTCGCTTCGTTGACGCTAGAAGAAGCGGACACGGATACAGAGAACAGCGAGAACAAGGAAATTAAACGTAATCTGAGCTTGCCCGATATTTTGGATACGGACCACATAAGCTTGGTTACCGCGGAAGACGTAGACCCCGGTAAAGACAACGATTCGATGAACTTCCCTTACGAACAACCGTTAAACAACACAGTACGAACAGATGCTCCGAAATCCTTGAAGCAACGGGTTTACAATGAAACGATAATACCGAAAACTGACGTTCATATAGACAGCGAAAACTATGAATCATCCACGACAAGCTCAAGCTGCACCAACTCCCCAAAAAGACTGTCTTTCTATGGTTTCAATAGACCTAAAATACCGCTGCGGAGAATCTTGCGAGCGCCCACTCCTCGACTCTGTCTAGAGACCAGGGCCTTACCAATGAGGCCCTTTTTGAATTCGGGGTGTGGCGTAAGGAATTCGGTTCTCTTTAAAAAAGTTTCCACACCGGTTATGCCTGCGAAATTCACACCTATGCCAGGTCGGAGTGCATGTTCATAACTTACTATTAATGTTGTGAATCATTTTATTTGCGATTCTTGGTTTTCTTGAAGCTGTGATGAATCGTTAAGAGTGCTAAATATGATTTTAGGCTTAATTTCATAGCCTTTGTCAATGTCTCCGTTCGAAAATTAGGTATTAACTTTCTGTTGTATTGCGTAATGCAATGCAAAAATTTGGAGCTACAGATGTACATTGAATTCTTTTAAAGCAATTTTCGATAAATGTCATCTTTCATTGTTATGTTTTTTGACCCAAAACTAATCTGTGAATGATGCATTTTAACTTTTCATTAATAGCTCACTGCCTCTTCATGATTCGTCACAGAAAGCTTTTTGTAAACATTTGTATTTTTATCCAGCATGCGTTTTGAATTATCTTAGCGTTGTTCAATAAAAAATAATGCATGATTTATCTTAGAATCGTATGCCTATGTAATGTTGTGTGAGAGCAATATTTATCGGCATAGAACCGAAAATATATAGAAACGGTATTTCAAAACGATTTTGTTTAAAAAATGGGGAGAGAAAAATAATTAAGAAATTATTACCGAGGCTTGGGGCTACCTAATTATGTCAAAATTAATTTGATTATGTTAAAATGTGTCCACATATTTTAAAGACTTGAGACTTAACAACCAGAATCAAAGGAAATCTGTTATTGAATATGCAAAAATCTATAAGTATTAATTGTAAATTTGCAATAAGAATTTTTGTTGATAAGACATCCGACAAATTCTTTTATTATATGGTATATATACCAGTCACACACACACACACGCGAAGGAATAAAACTAAGAATAATTAATTTCAGTGTGCTTAGTGCGAGTTTTTTCGAATTTGTATGGAGTTGGAACAGCTTCCCTTCGTTTACCGCCAGGGGCGCTGTTCCCGCTCAATACAAATTTGAGTGAACTTTTACGCGATCGAGAACGTTAAAAAACTCGCACTAAGCATGCGTGCAACATAATAGAATTCTTAGAGGTGTAACCGATCTTTTTAAATATTTGTCGAAAGTTTGATTAAATCAGAAAACACTTGGCCCTCGTATTCAAGCTAAAAGGGCTATAGAAATCACGCGATATCGATTATCAAATGTATCGATATATAGGTTCTCTTAATTTAGTGTGAGAGGCAGCGACTTCGCTGTGCTCCCGGGATTGCTGACTTCCATTACCACTTGCTATCTTCATTGAGTTTTGTTAAGCCTTTGAGCGCGAAACGTCGATAGACCGATTCTCTATTAATGTGTATAAAGTACGTAGCGTCGAAATACCGACTATTGCGCAGTTTGATTATAGTTATTAGGTATCGACCTGTACGGACGTGTCTTAGCGACATTAACGTTTTTAATAAGCTAATAATAATATTTATAAATGACCATTTCAAAATTATTTTGCTGCGAATTTAGTTTTTATGTTACTGATGGTAGGACCTCTTGTGAGTCCGCACGGGTAGGTACCACTGGGTGGTGCCAATTTCTGTCGTGAAACAGTAATGTTGTAACTATACTGAGACCTTAGAACTCATATCTCAAGGTGGGTGGCGGCATTTACGTTGTAGATGTCTATGGGCTCTAGTAACTACTTAACACCAGGTGGGCTGTAAGCTCGTTCACCCATCTATACAATAAAAAATATATATTAGGTACCTTTTTCCAAACAATGTCCTTTACAAATTTATGGAAAATACGTGAAATTAAACTCAGCACTAAAAGGGTTATTAATGCACGACTAAACGCTAATGTTACGACAGCTGGTCGCAACTATTTGTCGGCATCGGACCGCGAGGAGGAGGGGACCGGCATGAGGAGGGCGATATCTCTGTCGGACCTCGCCGCCAAGCCGATGCCGGCTCCCAGGACGCCGCAAGGTGGGTTCGGTGGCGGTACGAAAATGTATAAAGGTGGCGGAATTTTTGCTATGGGTTTCAATGTAACAAATGCTAGTAATCTATTTAGCTAATTCGTCCTTCGAATGTAGTTGGATTGGGCGGTCGCCGTGTCGCGCTGAAATACACGATTGGTTGGGTGCTCATCCACCATGGTATCATCATCACTCTCCTGTCCTTCTCCCAGTCACCTGGGGTTGGCACAATATGTTTTCTCCTTCCATACTCTTCTATCATATACCATTTCTTCTTAGGTCTACGTCTTCCTGTATATCCTTCCACATTCATAGCTAACACTCTCTTACCAACATCATTTTCATTTCGTCTCATCACATGTCCATACCATTTACTGTGTTATGTTAACGGTAAAAGGAGCCCCATAGAGAGAGTCCACTGAGTTACTCGCTGGATCTTCTTAGTGGGTCGCTCAGTAGATTCAGCAAAGCACTGCTCTTGCTAGAGCTAGTGTCAGCAAATTCTCGCGTGTTAAGCCCGTGAGCTCGCCTACCCATCCGCGCGTATCTGGAATACCCCTTAAGTCTACCAGCGAATGATTAGGTAAAAGATAATAGCTCTTATCCACGTGTTCTAAAAATAATTCTTCTTCTTCTTTCTTTCCTCATACCCTCTGCTGGGGTGTAGGGCTCGAATCAAATCATTCCATTTACATCGGTCTTGGGCGGTCTGTTCTAGCTCCTCCCAGGTCATGCCCAAGATGCCCAGCTCTTGCTCCACCGGTCATCGTACTCGTCGAGGGTTCGACCAGTAAATTAACCCACTGACACAGCCCACTGAGTTTCTCGCCGGATCTTCTCAGTGGGTGGCGTTTCCGATCCGGTGGTAGATTCTGCGAAGCACGACTCTTGCTAGGGTTCGGGTTAGCAACGTCGTCAGGTTTGAGCCCCGTGAGCTCCCCTACTAGTTAAGGTTACGTTGAAATAGCCTCTTAAGGCTATCAGCTTAGGCAGAAAAAAAACCCTGCTCCACCGAGCGACGCCAAGTTGTTCTGGGACGGCCTCTCTTCCTCTCTAAAAGTTATAGTTTGATAATATCTTGCCCATACCGCATTGCTCAATCTGTGCTTAGAGATCCACATGGTGCTGACTGTGGGCTCCGATAACCAGTACAAGAGTGAAGATGAAGGCAAAAATAAATTCGAATGGGAATGCTGATTATTTTAACCGATAACCAACTAAGGAAGGATAGTGACGCAAGAAAACAAATCCGAAAGGGGATGCTAATTCTTCTAACAGCAATAGCTGAAGGCTATACATGGATGAGCTAGGCCACGGTTGTTCGACTTGGATTGATTGACTTGTCAACAAAGATCTCAGGGTACGTCATTAAAGGTAGGCAGCGGTAGGCAGCGGCTTGGCTCTGCCCTTGGCATTGCTGAAGTCCATGGGCGACGGTAACCACTCACCATCAGGTGGGCCGTATGCTCGCCTGCCTACAAAGGCAATAAAAAAAAAAGTCGATTAAAACTGTTCCACTTTTCAAACGGAAACGCCTCACTATTTCACGGTAAAAACAGATAGGATCCCAGTACCTACTCGTGTGAGCTATTCATTGAAATTGGGTCGGCGGAACAGTGTTGCCCAATAATATTGAAAGGCGCTACTAAATCCAAACGATCATTTATATTGCACATTAATACGACCTGCACAATTTTTTCATGTTTAGTCGAGCTAAGGGTCTGCCCTTCTTTCAGATCACATGAATAAAAATTGCCTATTATTTCCTTAAGATATCTATTGCTTTGAATAAAAAACTTTGAATGCAATGCACGCTTTCTTCTTGTAAAAAGCTAGCTTTCCATGTTATTAATGCTAAATTATTGTTAATTAATGTTTTGCTTTTAATTTCCTATATGGAGGGTAGAAGTAAGGAGTGCCATTTTGTATAGGGGACGGTTTGAAAAAGTGTCCGTCTGTAGAAAGCAAGTCGTTGCTGGAGGATTCACAGAAATGGCGCTAGTGTAGGAAATGGAAATGATATCGAGGGGTGAAAGGCTATTTGGTTTAATTGACATTTTTGCAACTTTACAGGAGAGCCATTAAAAGTTTAAATTTTGGAAAAAATATCAAAACATAAAAACTTCTTCAGATATTTAAACGGGGTAAACTTTATTGAAAATTAAGAACTTAAAAACTTGAAAATTAAAATTAAAAGCTTAATTAAAAACGTCGATTTTTTTATACTAATACCAAATAAAACGCACATATAAATTACATATAGGTATATAAATGCGTATTAAGCGAAATTTCGCTTGAACCAAATAACTTTTCACCCCTCGATTATGAATATAGCAGTTTTAAACAGAGTAAAGTGTGGTAGTTTATGGCGCTGTTGTTAAAATCCTTCCACTGGCTATTGTGGCGCCATCTGCTCAGAATGAACTGCTGCTCCTTCTCCAATGAATCCCTTAGTCCTCTTGTACGACACCCAGGGAAGGAGCTGGGTGGTGATATTCTAGTTTAAACTGTAAACTTTTCGGGTCTCTTTCAGCGGGCGCTTTTGAATATACTGAGATGACGCTTCTTACTTCTACTCTCCCCAGTTTCTTATCTGTTATATATATTTATTTATTTATAACTTTATATACTAGACAGTATAAAGGCGGATTTAATGCCATAGGCATTCTCTGACAGTCTACCTTAGGGGGTATCTACCTTAGGTTATATTATGACAGCATCAAAAATGTCACGAGTGGCAGTGGGTTGAAAAGTGATTGTTATTATTAACTTTATTAAATTTCATTTGAATGTAGTCCACGGCTCGAACGAAATATGCTTCTAAATCTTTTGTCCGTAGATCTTGTAGGTTGTATGATGCTAAGTTCTCGAATGCTGACATCTTTTGCTTGTCACTTGTAGCATATAGAAATGCTATTTTGGAATAATCATAAGGCGATTTAGTCCAATGAGTATTACTTAGTTTTATAGTATAAGTTGATGTACATAATAATATGTGCCTATTGTGTTGCTTTTGTTTTTTGTGTAAATTTAAATGTTTAAATTTCTCTTTTTTATTTCTTCCTATGTTCACTTTTCTACATAAATGTGAATTTGGTGGTGGAAACATGTTTGGTTATTATTTTAGCTATTTTTTTAAATATTATATGTCTGTATTGTACTGTTGGTTTCCCAAATAAATAAATATGTAATAATATTGATAAAAACATGTAAGGATGTCACTCAAATGCAACGTAGAAGCCTTTTCATAAACTTAAAAGTACCTTAACCATAAAAATTAAAAAAATGATTGGTATTTAAAAAAAAAACGAACTGTTCTCTTGTTAATGAGGTCATCCCATTTAGATTATGGCGTGCGAGAGAGATAGCGATATGTTCTCATTTATAAACCCAATTAATTTTGATGTTTACAAACATTTCATAAAAAAAGTTTTCTCTATCGACATTTCACTGTGCTTACTACATTTTAACGCCTCAAAGGTTAACCCTGTTCTAAATTCGACAGTCATTTTGTTTGGATTGATTCTAATGACTCCTCTTTTATTTGAGAGACGCTTCTCACGTCCCATTTAAATTTCATTAAAATTTGACCCATAGTTTTTGATTTATCCTCAATAATACATATTTTGATGACACCACATTGATGATGACCACCTTTTTTGATTTCTTTCGAATACTGTGTATATATGGAGCTCTTTAAAGAACATTGGTGTGCTTTATACTGGACGAAGCTTTAATCGTGTTCGAACTTCAGGTCAGACTAAGCCGGTTATTCAGCAGCCTAGCAGTCAAAGCAAGTCCAGCTTCGTCCGCCCCCCACCGAGGTACAGCAACAAATCGAACATGACGAGGAGTTCCAGTGTCGGAGTACTGAACCAGGTGGGCTCCGGATCGATTAGCGACTAGACTTAGATGTTTGAGGACACGTGCGATGCTAAATGATAACCTTAATGATGACCTGAACTCGCGCGTCGATTGATTTTAAATTGTGTTCCATTGCGTGGTCTTCAAAAACATTCATAAATGAAGTCGTCGTGGCCTAAAGGATAAGACGTCCGATGTATTCGTGTTGAGCGATGCACCGGTGTTCGAATCTCAGGCGGCTACCAATTCTTCTAATGAAATACGTACTCAACAAATGTTCACGATTGATTTCCACGGTGAAGGAATAGCATCGTGTAATAAAAATGAAACCCGCAGAATTATAATTTGCGTAATTACTGGTGATAGGACCTCTTGTGAGTCCGCGCGGGTAGGTACCACCACTACCTGCCTATTTCTGCCGTGAGGCAGTAATGCGTTTCGGTTTGAAGGGCGGGGCAGCCGCTGTAACTATACTAAGCCTTTGGAACTGATATCTCAAGGTGGGTGGCGCATTTACGTTGTAGATGTCTATGGGCTCCGGTAACCACTTAACACCAGGTGGGCTGTGAGCTCATCCACCCATCTAAGTAATAAATAAATAGATGTCTTCTTCAATAATTCTAGAGTGACTCAGAATCGGATCCTCAGCCGTCCAGACCACAGTCGAGCCGTGCTCAAGGATTGATGCGACCAACGATTAGTTCCATGAATAAGGCGGCAGCCAACACGGCCAGGAGACGTGGCCTGTCGAACGCCTACAGCGCCGGTAAGTTCAGAGACCATTTTAATTTGGTTCTTCAGTAGCGTCTGCAAAAACATGTCGGGTTTTTTACAAAAATAACTGTTATAGCTTGATTTGATAATGATGGAAGCTTCTAATTACGCTTATAAAAAAATAGGCACGGTAGTTAAGAATTAAGATGAAATAAAAACACGATGCCGCTTCGAACAGTACGAGAATCCGTGTAGCGACACAACCCGTATTATTAATACTTAATTCCAACTATATAGTCACATACGGCACAATTTTCTGGCAAATCTTGGATTGATGGCCATCAAACCCCACTGCATCACCCGCTAGTCCAGTCTGAAGATTTCTCTTAAAAATTCCGGTTACCGTTTCGCTTCGAGTAGAACCGATTACTAACTGTCTTCGTGTTATCTCTGTAACGTTTTTATGGTCGACAAGACAAGTCTACAATTATCGAGAACATTCTCGGTAGTACTAGTCATGTCCTCATCCTCCCATCAGATCCAATATCTTTTGCATTAGACGCCTTCAACTCTAACGCTAGGAGCAGGCTTAGGGACCCCGGTAACCGTACTCGTCGAAATCGACAAAGAGGTCGACCTAACCCATGAATCAGCCAGCTGAGTTTTTCGCCGGAGCTTCTCAGTGGGTCGCGTTTCTGATCCGGTGGTAGATTTTGCGAAGCACGGCTCTTGCTGGCGCCAGTGTTAGCAACACTCCGGTTTGAGCCCCGTGAGCTCACCTACATGTTAGGGCGAAGCTGAAATAGCCTCTCAAGGCTATCAGCGTAGGCAGGAAAAAAAAATCGTACCGATTGTAAAATAGTTTATAGCAGTGGTTCGAGCCCTGGGAGGGAATATTATATTACACTGCTATACCTGAACAATAGATGAAGAAGTTTTTTGTTATATTTATAAAAATTTAAACTCCAAATGCCTCTCCTGTAAACTTTCAAAAATGTCGCTTAAACGTAATAGTCTTTTACCTCTCGATATCACTTCTATTTCCTACACTAGCGCCATTTCGGTGAGTCTTCCAACAACAATTTGCTGTTCACAGACGGACGCTTTTTCAAATTGTCCCCTGGTGGTATTTACGACCGCGCAATGTAAAGCGTAATTCATTTTCGACCATATGACCTTGAACTTAGAGCTCTTTCATCGACACCGACAGCAAATTCAGCTGAGTCCCCTACTGTCACCATAGAAACTTGACGCACCATAGTTTAAACAGCACAAAATTAAACACGTACTAACTTGCATGCGGGAACAGTGAGTCTCGCAACGGGAGGGCAAGAGGAGTCCAGTTCTGAAGCGGATGAGAGGAGGGGAGACGAGAAACCCTCGGCGCCGAGGCCCAGGTCCGGCTCCGTGGATGCCCAGAGGAGGATCGGTCAGTACACAGTGCAAATGTAACTTGCGAATGGCTTTTAAAGGACCGAAGTTCCGTGAGCGCGCAATGTAAAGCGTACAGAACGCGACTTGTACAAAGTACATTGCCGGCTAAATATTCAGCGTCACTAAAACAATAGTTCGAATACCCTACCTTTGAAATGTTTCGGTCGGGACGATGATGAAGAAAACAAAAACATATTTTGCGTAATCACTGGTGGTGGAGCGTCTATTGGTCCCGCCCGGGTGAGTACCGCCGTCCTGCCTATTTCTGCCGCGACGCAGCCATAGACTTTGTACCCTAAAACCGATATTTAGAACTCATGTCTCAGAGTCATGAAGTCTTTGGGCTCCGGGTCGGCCGTTAGCTATTTCATGCGATAGTCCATACTTGTGTCCGCTTGGTTACTGAGTGGTGTCGCGCACAGGGCGCAGTGGCAGCGAGCGCGACCTGTCGGCGAAGGCGCGCGAGGTGACGGCGCGGCTGGCCGCCGCCCCCCGCCCCCGCCACAAGCACGACCCCCCCGCCGACACCAGCCGTGAGTACCGCGCGCCCCCAGGAGACATCGCTGTGTCTTAGTAGGGCTGACGAATCTATCGATAAGTGCGATTGCTCATAGGCATCAACAACCAGTAGGGCTGACGAATCTATCGATAAGTGCCATTGTTCATAGGGATCAACAACCATGACCCTGCTGAGTGAGTACTGATATGAAGGGAGAAACGCCGGGTGATGAAAAGTAATGAACATCTCGAAATCTAATCGAGTTTCATCTGAAGTTAAGCGAAAGTTTGACGATGCCTCCAATAAATAAATGGGTTGAAGTGTTGTAGCGCAGTGAGGTTATCACGCGGGCTGGACCTGGAGACTGGACCGGCTCATGTGTGTCAGACTGACTTGATGGTGCAGTGCCACCATCGAGCAAACTTTTTTTTATTGCATAGATCGGTAGACGAGCTCACAAACTGCCTAGTGTTAAGTGGTTAACGGAGCCCATAGATATCTACAACATAAACATCGCAACCCACCTTGAGATATAAGTTCTAAAGTCTCAGTATAGTTACAACAGCTGCATCACCCTTCAAACCGAAACGCATTACTGCTTTACGGCAGAAATAGGCGGCGTGGTGGTACTTGTAGTGTAGCAAAACAAAAATTTGTCACAACTGTCCGGATTTCAGCACCGACGGACCACTGCTTATATAATTTGACTAACACTTTATACTTACCCTCGCGGACTCGCAAGAGGTCCTACCACCAGTAATTACGCAATAAGTCGGTTTGTAAGCACAGGAACCCTATCTACGTGGTACTTACCTTATGACTACCGTCAATAATGAGCTCAGTGGTTGTGTCGCCGGCAGCGTCGTCGTCCCAGCTGTGCGCGGCGCTGACGGAGCAGCTGACCCGCACGGCCGGCAAGGTGGCGCAGCTGTACGCCAGCCTGCGCCGCGCGCCCGCCGCCGCCGCCGACCTCAGCGGTACGTCACACACACGCCGCACACACACGCGCCGCACACACACGCGCCGCACACACACGCGCCGCACACACACGCGCCGCACACACACGCGCCGCACACACACGCGCCGCACACACACGCGCCGCACACACACGCGCCGCACACACACGCGCCGCACACACGCGCCGCACACACACGCGCCGCACACACACGCGCCGCACACACACGCGCCGCACACACACGCGCCGCACACACACGCGCCGCACAACTACCACTTACTTCCTTATATCGAATTACTTTTTGGCGGGAACGCGACGAGTGAAGCCGCTTTCAGACTACGCTATAATATCATACTCATAGACATTATTTTTTTAAATTAAAAACTTAAAAATATAAAAATCAATTGTGTTCACCGACCCAAGTGACGGGGAGTACGCGTCTAGTTCACAAGATCTTTATAATAGAATCTGTACAGCTATTAATCAAGCCAATGCGGCTCTGATTCTCTCAAGTCGACCGCCCGCAGAGGTACCCCCGGTCCCCACGGCTGTATACCACCGACCTGTACCAAAGAGTAACGGCGATAAAATTGGAAATTTCAGACAACAGCCTCTCATATACACAATGCAATAAAAATGCTAATTACGTATATGCTATTCTCCAATAAACACTATAGCACGTAAATTCTAAAATTGCCTTTCGTAGACTATTACATTGATACGAAATAAAATTGAAAAGGTACAAGTTCTAAATATTACGAAATTAAAAGTACTATATTGTATTTAAATTGTAGGTTTGGAAGCCGCGATACTGGAGACGCAGAAGGTCCTGCGCAGCGCCGTGTCGGGGGGCGGGCCGGGGGACGCGGGGGGGCCGGGGGATGCGGGACCCCACAGCCTGACCCCCGCCGAGGGAGACGCGGGAGTACTCGATGTGGACTCCACAAGAGAGAAACTTGAAAATTTAGTTGCTAAAGGTATAGTATTTTAACACTTTATTCGTTGGATTATTAGTGGTTTTTTTTTTTTTTTTTTTTTTTATCAGGAGGAAATCGCCGGACTCCCACCCTCCACTGGGGATGGAGGGTGGGGCATGTCGGAGTCGAACCGACTAAAACCTCCTGTCGCTCAACAACCAACGTCCAACCCTCGCATGAGACAGAACTCATTAAAAAGCCAAGGCAAGGGGAGGAGAGTGAAACGTTTAGTGCGGAGCACATCTCTCCCATCACCCTCCCCCTCGGGACGCCGGGCCAGCGATCGTCGGCGCCACGACCACCAGCCCTCTCGGTCGGCAGGCTGTCCGAAGCCCGCCTAGATGGCGCCGGTTTGAATAGGTTATCCTACGAAATACCCCGCTGGGTCAGAACCAGCGTGGGTCGAGGATAGCCGGCCTTCCATCACCCGGATGCTCTTGCGTAAAACGCGTGCAGAGCAGCTTGCACGTCGTCTTCTTAGGCCCCCTTCGCCGGGCCCCAGACCGACATATGAGGGGGACCCGAAACACTTAGAGGGCCAGGGCTAGGGCGAGATCCGCCTCCCTGGCCCCCGCTCGACGGCGGCGGGCTTGTGCGTCTCTCACGCGCCCCGCCGCCTCCTTCTGCGAGATGGTGCACTCGCAGAAGTCGAGCATCGCCTTCCACGACTCGTCGCTGCCGAGCATCGATGCCACAACACTCGGCAACGACAAGTCGTTTCCTATTTTTGCGACGAGGACACGGCGCCACCCCTCCCATGCGGGGCAGGCAACGAGCGTGTGCTCCGCCGTGTCCAAGTCGCAACCACAATGGTAACACTCTGCCGTCGGCTCGGCTCCGATCCGGTGCAGGAACTCACCGAAGCAACCATGCCCAGTGAGCACCTGCGTGAGCCGGAAAGTGAGGCGTCCTCTGTCACGATTCACCCAATCCACAAGAATCGGGCGAATCGCCTCGACGGTCCTACGACCAGCCGAAGGATCGGCCGGATTGTTAGTGTAGTATATTCTAGAATCGAGCGCGACCTCAAAAATATCGGCGTCAAGAACTGGAAGGAGAAAGCCCTGAACAGAGCAGTCTGGAGAGACATACTGGACCAGGCTAAGGCCCACCCTGGGCTGTAAGGCCTAAGATGATGATGATGATGATGATATTCTAGAATCGGATTATGCGGGGGAATAGTTCTTTGTATCAGAGAACGGAATCATCTCGAGCAAGACTTCGGAGCACTCCTCGTGAAACATCCAGTACAAAAGTAGAGAGGACCTGCTTGCACCCGTAGACACTCCCAAGGGTCCGAGGTTATCTCGCTCACCTCGAGACTGGAGTCCTCTTAGTTTTAATTTATCGAAGGCTTAAATTGGTAATAATATACTTTTGTATACACGGGGTGTCCCAGAAAGAATGGATAAGCCTATTTCGAGTCCCCGATAGCTCTACTATGAGGTGTTTCAGGATTATTCATTCTTTTTGAGACACCCTATGTATGCCGACCACGGCCGAATGCTCGCAATCATCCACGAGCCATGTCCCCCCATATGGACCCCCCCCACTCTTAATGCAACCTACACTCACGGTTATCATTTATTCCAGAGGTCAACGCAACGAATCCAGCCATGTCTCTGATCGAGCAGTACTCCGACCTCCTCCTCAATATGATGCAGAACAAAATGGTGAACCAGTTCTCGTCCAGTCCGCAGAGTCTGCCGCCCAGCGCGTCCCGGGGGGCCGGCCGGGAGAGTTAGTACGGGGGGACGCTCCCACGGGTAGGGGGGGCCGCTCCTATGGGTGGGGGCCGCTCCCACGGGTGGGGGGGCCGCTCCTATGGGTGGGGGGCCGCACCCACGGACACCCTTGTAGAGAAAATGACGGTCCCCCACGTCCCCTCGTCACTCCCGAACACATCTGTACATTAGCGTTACGTTTTTAGTATTAGTATTAATTTGTGTATAATTTTGTAATGTAATTTTAACGATGCAAGACATTGAAATTCGCGCTTGACCGAAGGAAGCCTTTATTAACTGTAAAAAAAAAGAAAAACACGTTGTGTGATGTTTTTACGTCAGAAAATGCAATTAATAATCCGATAATGACGTGTACCGCACAAAATCGCGCATTTTACTGCGTATTGCGTCACTTGGGGCCAACGAACGCTGCCTATAGACCGTGCGCTGATATAAGGTCGGACACACTTTTTTTAATGCTTAGATGGGTGGACGAGCTCACAGCCCATCTGGTGTTAAGAGGTTACTTGAGCCCATAGACATCTACAACGTAAATGCGCCACCCACCTTGAGATCTAAGTTTTAAGGTCTCAGTATAGTTACAGCGGCTGTCCCGCCTTTCAAACCGAAACGCATTACTGCTTCACGGCAAAAATAGGCAGGGTGGTGGAACCTACCCGCGCGGACTCACAAGAGGTCCTACCACCAGTATATTGAGTTTTAAAAGGTTAATTTAAAAAAAATCATAAGTCGATCGAATTGTTTTTTTTATATTAGTTGTCATTTAATATTGTTATTTATAAAGCATTGCATCTCCATCAAACTATAACCTATAACGTGATGAGGGCGTTACCTATCGGCCCCTGTCGTACCGGCGTGGGGGCGAAGCACCCGCCGCTATAGGTCTTTATATACAAAAAGAACGTAGGCGGTTGTATATCGGAGACTATGAAACTGTTGTACGAACCAGTGGCGTGCAAACTTTTACAACTAGGACCCCTTTAGAAATGAGGAAATCCTTGATCACCCCTCTTGAAGGGAGTGATGTATTATGAGCTGCTGAACAGAGCGGGAAAAAAAATGGCGGCCATTAACAGTCTTCCCCCCAACCCCCCGTCCCCCGTGTTCGTCAACGCATAGACACGTGTAAAAGAGATCTTAGCGAACAGATACGATGTTTAACTTCTCAGATCGTGTGATATTAGTAATCGACAAAGACATTTTAAATGTAATTTGTAATTATTATAATTTTTTTAACTAAAAACGAACAACATTTGACTTAGCATTCCGTAAAGCGCTAACACCTTATTTACATTCCCGAATAATTGGAAATCGATATAGTAACTTATGCATCTAAGCTGGCACGTACCTCTGCTGGTTTCGATGGCGCCCAGAGGCGACAAGACGTCTCATGCGTGAGGCGTTTCCTTTAATCAATCACTCGAACTCCTCATCGACCTCAAGATGCGGAAGTTTCTGTTAACCCAACAACCACTTTCGACTAATGCGAAACTTCATATCGGCAAACTCTCTATAACCAAAGACAGGCGCGACTGCCCTACGTCATACATTACCCGTCCGCCGCCAATGTTCACACCGCGAGCGCTACCAACGCGTCAATGTACTTTAAAATAAATGTCAATGTTAATATATTGCTAAGCGCTAGGGTTCGGGATAAATAAAAATTCTACTGAATCACAAGTTAAAACTATATTCAACACTTAGAACACTTAAAACACTCAACAAACACTTTAAAACTCTCATTTCGCTTGTTCCGATTCGCTTCAGGTGATCCATTCGCTGTTTCGCTTCGAGTAGTTCCGATTACTGACTGCGTGCCATCTCTGCAACGCTTTTATAGCCGATACCACATCCCTAGAAATATTGAGAATATTCCACACATCTCTAGTACAGTTTCCGCTATCTGACAATAGATGGCGTTGTACTTCGCGAGCGTTCTAGGTGCTACTATATTCTTCGATATTCGTTCGACTATTCGGCGGTAGATGGCGTTACTCTTACCGGCGTAACAATATTAAGATGTAGTTAACTTCCAGCGTGCGTACCAGCATCCCTATCTTAATCAACGATCCTCTTTAATTAACCGTTTACCTAAACTACATATAAATCGCTGTGGTGTTTCATGATAATGACGTTTATAAAGTGGCTTTAGTGTAAATTAAGTGTAGACACCATTTTTTAATTTTCAACTCAATTATTTTAATGTTCAAAAATATATTTGCCATTTATGTAAAAGACTAATGTTTATTGTGTAATTAAATATTGTTTTTTTTTTAATTACAATTTATTATGAGTATTGTTTTGTTTTTTTTTTCTTTTTTCGTTTTCCAAATTCCTTGTCTGTGGTTCCTTCAATGGCGCGCGTCATGGATATTGGTCTCTGATTTTTACAATGGCAATTTTGAATTATTTAAGTAGATTTAAGTTCGCAGCGTATAAAATAAAACTTCTACTGTTCCAAAATCTTGGCTTTCGGTTTGGAATGGTAGGAAGTGCACGGACGACGGTAACCACTCACCATCAGGTGGGCCGTTTGCTCGTCTGCCTACAAGGGCAATAAAAAAACTTTAAAATCCTAACAAGTAAGATTTTTTCTAAGCAAATACGTATTTAGATCATGTTCTCAGACGACTTCGAAGATGAAGGATTAAATAAGTTGTTGCTTACAATTGTCGCCAAGGCAGTGATAACAACAATATTTATTTATTTTTCTACCTAAGCTGTTTGCATTGAAAGGCTATGTCAGCGTAACCTAACTAGTAGGTGAGCTCACGGGGCTCAAACCTGACGATGTTGCTAACACGAACCCTAGCAAGAGCAGTGCTTCGCAGAATCTACCACCGGATCGGAAACGCGACCTACTGAGGAGATCCGGCGAGAAACTCAGTGAGCTGTGTCTGTGGGTTAATTTACGGGTTCGACGAGATAATATTATTTGCAAGTTTACATTGCACTATTACATGAATATATAGGGTGTTACAAAACTATCCGTAAAGCCGAATTGAGGTTAAATGGGGCCTTATAACGAGTCCATTCACAATATTTAAGAACCGTAGTAACGCTGTATCAAAACAATAAAAAAATATAACTATTTTTACTGATGTGCAATCCCTCTTTCAGTAAAATTAAAGAGTAAACTACGCAGAATGTACCTACATTTCTACCTAATTCGCGGAAAGACAAAATTATTAAAAGATTTCAAACTGATTGCATTTTTTTTTTCAACTGACATTTTTTTAAGCCAGGACTTAAGTATAATGAGATCCTTGTATTGAGGTTGCAAACATTTATGAATATAAAATAGAAAAACTATATTTATTTTGTTTCCGACAACAATAAGTCCATATGTGTACATAGTATCATTGAAACATACTTAAAATTAACAAAACCAATGAAATAAAAAAGATACATTTATTCAAAATAATTATCAGTTTAATACATTTCAAATATTCCATTCAACTGATACTTACTTTGAACTAACCATTATTATTATTATTATTATTTAGTCCGCAAGTGAAAATAAAATAAAATAAAATTAAAGTAGACAATTTTAGGTAAAATAGGTACGTATGCCCTTCTGTTAAATTATCTGGTTCCCTGACATGACAGCTTACTAGGGTTGACAAAAATTTTAGGCTTTTATAATTAATTATATTTTTTACGGGGTATTTTGTAACACGTTGTATATCTTATATTTATTAAGGGTTAAAACACGTTTTTATTCTTGCATTTACTCGCACGATTGACGGCCATTTTGATTAGTTTGAACAGAGTAGCAGCTGATAGTTAAATAGAGCGGGAAATATTTTAATATTGCTCATTTACGTGTGTGTACTTTGACGAAACGGATTTTTTGTATAAAATTAAACTAAACGAATATGAAAGATGTGTTTTATTTCATAAAGAATAAGTGAAATCTGTTGTATCCCATAGAAACTTGTACGCAAGTAATGATAAAATAACAAAAAAATATGTTTTCGTTATTTCAATTGGGTACGTTAAAATATTGATGTTTTATTACCTTTGGTAGAGCGTCTTGTGAGCCATCATGAGCAGTTACCATCACCCTGCCGTGAAGCAGTAATGCGTTTCGGTTTGAAGGGCGGGGCAGCCGTTGTACTGTAAAAACTGAGACTCAAAACTCATGTCTCGGCGTGTGAGGCGACATTTACTTTGCTAATGTCTACGGGCTAAACTTAACACCAGGTGGGCTCTGATGTCGTCCACCCAACTAAACCATAAAATAATGTATAATTAAAGCGACTGTTTGTTGGTATGTTTGGGCCTTCTTAAACCATTAACCGATTGTGACAAAACTTTCTAGAGCTAGTAATAAAAATAATTAATAAAACAAAAAACACTTAGATATATATAAAAAATATACATTATTTACAAAAAAAAATAATTAAATTAATACGAATTATTTATCTCTGACGTTACGTGTTTGATTGCGAATCCTGTGCCTAATTTATAACTATGAAACTATGGAGGGTAGAGGATTTTTTTCCTACATATTCTGATAGCTTTGACAGGGCTATTTCAGCTTCGCCTTAGCGTGTGGCTGAGCTCTCGGGGCTCAAACCGGGAATGTCGCTAAGACTGATCCTAGCTAGAGCAGTGCTTCGCTTCGAGAAGATCCGGCGAGAAACTCAGTAGGCTATGTCTGTGGGTTAATTTACTAGTCGGACGTCTAGACGGGTTCGACGAGGGCGGTGACCGCACGACACTTTTTTATACACTAAGATGGTGCTCCTTCTATCTATCCTCCATATATAAAACGCTAAATTATTGTCTATGAGCTCGATACTGGCAACAATGGCGACGGAAGAGGTCGATGGCCATGCTTAAAAAAAAGAATACGAAAACTGTTACGACTGCTCTGGGGTAGACCGGTATTATAAAAGAGTGGACTAGTAATTGGTAAATGTATAAAAAGAGTAAAACAAGTAAGTGTCGCGAGCGGCGCCGCGCGTCCTTCGATGTCCGTGCATCAACAGAGGAGGACAGCCGCGCGGGGTCGCAGATTTACGCCGGCTTCGACACTTCGTGCAGCAACGCCGCCCGCGACACTTACTTGTTTTACTCTTTTTATAAATTTACCAATTATTGCAGTCCAGTCTTTTATAATACCGGTCTACCCCAGAGCAGTCGTAACAAAAACATTTCGTTTTATCAACGGGGTTCGTCGTCACAATCGCTTGAAACACTAAATTTATACGAAGCCTTCTTAATGAGTCCGGTCTTGATCAGAAAGTCTAAGATCGGTCGACGTATTCTCTCTCGGTGAGATGTAGACCTGATTCCTGTAAAGTAAAACTGTAATCAGAAATGAGGAGGACATCCATAGAAGCCAAGTTGCTGACATAGCCCGTAGGATTATACAAGCTGAAGCGGCAGTGCGCGAACCAAAGTTGCTGACATACTTTTGTTGTAACTGTGCTGAGACTTAGAACTTATATCTCGAGGTGGGTGGCGCATTTACGTCGTAGATGTCTATGGGCTCCAGTAACCACCTAACACCAGGTGGACTGTGGGCTCGATGACCCGTCTAAGCAATAATAAAAAAAAACATAGCCCGTAGGATTAGCTGAAGTGGCAGTGGGCAGGTCACATAGCGTGAAGATCGGACTGCAGATGGGGCAGAAAGATCCTCGAGTGGATACCACGTACTGGCAAGCGCAGTGTGGGACGGCTACCAACCAGATGGACCGAAGGCCTAGTGAAAATCGCTGGGTCACGCTGGATCCAGGTGACAATGGAACGGCCGCACTGGACTGGGGAGGCTTATTCAAGTTCTGCAGTGTACAGTGGACAAGCTAAGATGAAGATGATGAAAACTATAATATTAATGAGTTCGTAGGTACGCCTTCACGGTGTTTCCCGAGCGCTCTGACATGTCCTTCTTCAAACGAGGCTTGTTGAGAGTACTTAAGGCAGCGGCTTGGCTCAGCCCGTGGCATTACTGACGTCTATGGGCGACGGTAACCAATCACCACAAGGTGGGCCGTAAAAAGATAGCATTCGTTCCCTTGTGACTATTGAACAGTTTTTGTTTTCTTTCCTACCTAAGTTGATAGTCTTAAGAGGCTATATCAGCGTAACCCTAGCCTGTAGGTGAGCTCTGGGGGTCAGACCAGGAGTCGCTAGCACTGGTCCTAGCAAGAGCAGCGCTTCGCTTAATCTACCACCGGATCGGAAACGCGACCCACTGAGCAGATCCGGTGAGAAACTCAATGGGATTGAACAGTGTCATTAACTGCGGAACTCACTGGAGACGGCTCGTAGCGGCTTCGTGATCAGCTGGGGGCCGAATTCGTATATAACTTGGAGATCAGCGTGGTTTCCGAAACGAAAACCGAATCCGAACCGATGGTCGCTGACTGTGAACAATCCTACTATTACTAGTGGTCCTAGTATTACGGGTGGTCGACATTTTTTTTATTGCTTAGATGGGTGGACGAGCTCACAGTCCATCTGGTGTTAAGTGGTTACTGGAGTCCATAGACATCTACAACATAAATGCGCCACCCACCTTGAGATATAAGTTCTAAGGTCTCAAGTATAGTCACAACGGCTGCCCCACCTTTCAAACCGAAACGCATTACTGCTTCACGGCAGAAATAGGCAGGGTGGTGGTACCTACCTGCACGGACTCACAAGAGGTTCTACCACCAGTAATTACGCAAATTATAATCCTATCAAATCCTTGGAGGCTTAAGGGGCTATTCCACATGAACAGGTAATAGAATGCGCGGGCCTCGACTTGAGAGGACTTGCTAATACTAGCTCTACCAAGAGCAGTACTTCGCTGGATCTACCACCGGTGTGCTTAATACGAGTTTTTTAACGTTCTCTACAATAAAACAAAATTTGAGCCGAAATCGGATGTTGCCACCAAAGCAATCAGGCTTAATTACCTGGGATGCTTCGCCACTGAAAGTTTTTTGAAGTAAAAACTTCTTTAGAATCGTTGTGATTTCAAACCGGATGCAACGGAAAAAACGACAGGTAAGAGACACAAATACAAAAATGTGTAGGATGAAGCCAGCAAAGAATGAGATAGAAATATACATACTATTTAATACAGCGCCATCTGTGAGATTTTTTAATACTAACGTGTGTATGAAAGCTCTTGTAGTGAATTTTAATTTAGGATTATNACAGCGCCATCTGTGAGATTTTTTAATACTAACGTGTGTATGAAAGCTCTTGTAGTGAATTTTAATTTAGGATTATACGTGAAATTAAAATATCAATTCACAGAGGGCGCTACCTTACAATTATTTACTAATGACAAAATTTTACATATACTTAAGACGTTTAGGATAATTGTATTTTAATTTTGGAAGGTTTCACTTCTCCTCCTCCTCCTTCAGTCGATCGCTCATTGCTGAGCATCGTGATGCGCCCGCCTGTGACCTTTTTTTGTAATTTGTAGCCACTTATGTCGGTCTGTGGCACAGTGAAGTGCGTGGCTCAGTCTCATGTCCAGACACTCAGACACTTGGTCACTCCATCTTTTTCGGCTACGACCTCTGGATCGTCTTCCATCACTTCTACCACGTGTGAATTGCACACATTTTGTTTTTTTTTTATTTTGTTGTTTAAGTAGCTTAAGCCATGCTAATGATTTTAGTTGCAGACCTTACCTTTACGGATGGGAGGGAAGAAGCCGTATATGGCGGCGAAAGCGGTCGGTACGTCTTCAGGTATGACCGGCACGCAATACACGCCTGCACCTGATCGACAAAGAAGACGAAATTTTACCAAAAAAGAGAAACGACGTCTCGTGAGTCCGCGCGGGTAGGTACCACCACCCCGCCTATTTCTGCCGTGAAACTCGTGTCTCAAGATAGGTGGCGGCATTTACTTTGTAGATGTCTATGGGCTTCGGTAACCACTTAACATCAAGTGAGCCGTGAACTCGTCCACACACTAATGCAACGAAAAAAAAATGTTACCATCACCCTGTTGTAACTATACTGAGACCTTAGGACTCATATCTCAAGGTGGGTGGCGGAATTTACGTTCCGGTAACTATTTAACATCAGGCGGGCCGTGGGCTCGTCCAACCATCTGAGCAATAAATAAATAAAACATGTATGTACTTGTTATTACTTACCGCATAAGATTAATCCGAAAATTTTCCACAGCATTGCACTTTTGTATTCAGGAATTATTTTCAGAGAGACTGTAAAAGCAATTGGTTCGTAGTTAAACGAATCGATGATGATGATGAAATAAATGAGGTGTGAGGTGAATAAGTGAGGTTACCGACATTATATATTATTTTAAGATCGTTAAAGGTTTGGTGGATTGCCCGGAGCTCTTATCCAAAGTTGATTTCAATGCACAGAGAATATCTTTAAGGCATCGAAATCTAATTTCTTTGCCACTAGCTTCCACTAACTATAGGCAAAACTCATTCTTTTTACGTGTTGGTGGTGACCTCAACAGACTTGGCAGGTTCTTAGATATTGACCCATTTTATTCCTCTATCACAGGACTTAGACGTCAGCTTAGTGCCCGATTTTTCGTGGGCGATGAGGGGGCAGAGGGTGCGGGGCCATGTGCCGGTGACGTGTAGCACAACAGTTTTTAATTAATTTGTGACATTTATACATAAGTGTACATTTAAATTAGTCTGGTGTTTTCCTCCATTCCTTATGTTGTTTCTTGCTTGCTGATTGTTTTTAATTATTTTTTTTGTTTCTATGCTTTTGTTTCTCTAGTGTTTTTAATTTGTTTATATTGGTGAGAACCTTTAATTGGCTTTTTGTTTCTATTATTTGTTATATTATTTTACTTTTTTAGTTGGCTGTTGGTTCTCCTTGTATTAAATACATAAATAAATAAATAAATAAATAAATAAATAAATTGGTGATTTGTAAAATGGTGGTTATTTACTGAGATATCGGGGTTTTTTTTTATTACCCTTATAGGTAGAAGAGCATACGGTCCACATGACTGAGTGGTTTCTTTACATTTTTCATACCTTACATTATACATAGTTCATTACAAAATATACACAAAAACTGAAAAAACTAGCTTGACCCGATTCACTTTGGCTTTGAGGTGAATCAGGCTACGTATGAGTTTTTCGACAGGGACGTATGAGTTTACGTATGAGTTATTCGGGGACAATAGAGTTTTTCGACAGGGCTGGCACTATTTAGTTCTTAGGTTAGTAGGTAACTTTAGGTAATTAACTTTTTAATATGGTTTATGAGTTACAAAACTTTGATGAATAAATTAAACTATTTACTAGCAAAATAGGTACTGGCAAAATAGGTACTCATTAGCAATTGGAGGTATTCATTTGTATGTTAAGTTTGAATCCTCTATTAACGCCGTCTGTTGACGCTTCGTGACAATATGCGTGGCTCAAGAAAAAAAAATGGCGATAAAAACTAAATTACGCACTAAGCGGCCGGTCTCAAAAACGAAAATCAGCCAAATTGTTCATGAATTTTCACAGATAGTTGTCGAGATACCAAACATCAAAGAGTTTCAAAAGTGGGTTAACCAATTTATCTTTTTTCTTGAACCAACAACAATGAACACATAACAAATTACAGTCAAACCTGGATAAGCGAGAGTTCAAGGGAGCACAATCTCATTCTCGCTTAAAGAGGTTTCTCACTAACCCGAGTTTCTCGCTAATGCACCCTCTGAATTTAATTTCGCAATTTTCTGGATTCAAACGCGTTCACTATTTTAAGTTTATCACTTAATGACAGTACTTAAATTTTCCGTTTTGACATGATGCAAAACAGAAATTTCCTTCGCAATTAATTAACGATAAACTGAGTAAGTCCGACAAATAGGACGGTACACAGGCACACGTGTCCATTCGAACAGAATGCGATAAAATATCAACGTTATTTAGTTCCAGGAAATAGAATAGGTTCGATATTGACGAGAAAACAATACAAAAACAACGGTAGGAAGTTCCACGAAAATTAAGAATGAGTCATAAAATAGCAGAAGTTAAATTTGTAATTTGTTATGTCATTTGTTTCTCCTAAATAATATAAATAAATAAAGCTCGACTGTCGCTTATAGAGGTATAGATAAGTAGCAGTCTCACTTACGGAGGTCCATGAGGGAAAAACGACTCTCTCTTACAAAGGTTTCTGTTTTTCGCTAATAGAGGTTTTGGGAGCTTAAAATGACGGTTCCTGGCTATTACTCTCACTTATAGAGTTTTCTCACTTATCCAGTTCTCACTTACCCAGGTTTGATTGTATTTAAATATTATTGCACACTTTTAATTAAGTACTATGTTCAATCCAAGAGGTAACTATTGACTGAGGTTATTTATCATGAAAACAATAGACGAATATATCGATAGTCAGTTTTATTGTTTTTAATTTTTCCCACAGGTGTACTATGTGTTGAAACAAAAATTCTCACAATTCTGTAAAGGTTTGTATAGGGCTTGTATAGTATCAAACTACCGATCAACTGGCCGTTTTTTACAAGTTATAGTTTAGGTATCTATGACTTATTTAACAGAATTACAGAAGTTTTACGTTTTAATCTAGCGCGTTTTTTATTTTCATACCAATATATAAATCTACAGTGGATTCTACGGATGTTCCGTTATAACTACTGAACCATACATCCGATTGACTTGAAACTTGGTATCCACGTAGAAAATAGTACATGGACTTAATGTATAGCCCCCCTCACTCACAAAAAAAAATTGTAACTGTTTTTTAATTTTTAAATAAACTACTACTAATTGAATAAGAACTGTCTGATGAACTCATCTTTATTTAATACTTCACTATTAAATTTTATTGCCTTTTGTTTATTTCTCTTTTACACTAAACTCTATTACTCTTCCCTTCATGTTTTAAGAAACGTTATAGTAAATACAAATAAATTGATAATGTTGTTGCAGTAAAAAAATATTTATTTAAATAAACGTAATACAAAAGGCTTTAATAATGAAAATTATTGTAATTAAAAAATGTAAATGACAAACAAAACATACTTTTCTTTGCATATTATGTATATACATACTAGAGGTCCCGCAGTAGTCGAAATTCGACTATAATTAATTGAAATTGTCAGTTTGTACACTATTATGATTGTATTTTATACTTCTGTAACCACAAATTTCGCCAAAACTACATTATAAAAAATATTAACAAAGACCAACAATATTTAATCTATTCTCAATTTGACAACAGACGTCAAGAACAAAAGTTTGACAATAAATAGTATGCATGCGTGTGTGCGTCAAATACATGGTATGTAGTGTGTGTAGTGTTTTCTTTATTGATTAAATGTATCTTTTAAGCATTCTTTTAAAAAAATATTAGCATTGTGCACTTCTTCTCTATATTCTCTATAAGTGTGGAAAATTTCATACTCCTTCGTTCGCGCAATTTTCGTAAAAAGGGATACAAAGTTTTTGCTTCACGTATTAATATATAGATAATATGTCGTAGGATAGGTTGTAGTGGTGCGTACACCACATTACTAGCACTTGCAATTTCGTATTTTGTATGGCATGCCTACATTTACCAAAACGACATGGTCATTGTGAATTCAATGTACATTTCCCTTTTTTGAAATTGTAAATGTTAGTTGAATGCACATTGCCCAAACGAGGAGGCAAATGTGCACATTTACCGGAAAAGGTGTACATTTGCCGCAATATCTAAGCATATAAGCAATAAGCATTCCCGATACTGAGGACCGAATGGTAAACAGTCGACGTCGCCCAAAGCACGTCATATCGGATCCTCCCAATCCATTGACGGTGCTTTTAGGTACCTCAAGCACCGGTCATCGTGCTCGCCGAACTCGTCGCTTGCGACGAAGGGCTCGACGAGTAAATTAACCCTCAGACACAGCCCACTGAGTTTCTCGCCGGATCTTCTCAGTGGGTCGGATTTCCGATGCGGTGGTAGATTCAGCGAAGCACTGCTGTTACTAGGGCTAGTGTTAGCAGCGTCATCAGGTTTGACCCCTGTTAGTTCACCTAATCGCTCGGTTAAGCTGGCATAGACCCTCAAGGCTACCAGCTAAGGTAGGAAAAAATGCTGCTTGAATTGAACCCGACCCATTAAATTAACTATTAGACGCCTGCTACTCTGGCACTAGGAGTAATCTTAGGGATACTGGTATATTTGTAACTGTATTCGTCGAATTCGCCCAAGACTTCCACGGGAGTAAATGCCTTCGCGAAGCCACTGCCCTTGAGCTGTTAAGTCTCCTTTGGAGGCGCTCGGGCAGCTGTTAGCAAATCCCACTCTTCTCTGAGCCCACGCTCACCCACTTGCCCTGGAGAAACTTGGAAGGCATAGGGATCATCAGTAATGAGGCCTTCAAAAAAAATTTCATATGACAGTATTTATTGAGCTAGTGAGATATTTTACTCACTCGGTCGAAGATCCTTCCTTTGTCAATATTTCTGAACAAATTAACTAATAATCATAGTTATAATATTAGTAAGAAATAAGTATGCTCTCGGTAAAAAATGGCATACAAATTTGAGTTAACTTCTACGCTATCGAGAACGTTAAAAAGCTCGCACTAAGCACACTGATTCTCAAACTCGTCCGGAAGCATGTCAGTGCCGGTGCGTTAGTCCCTGATCCGACTCACGCAGATCAAACTTTTAAGAAGCCGCGTAAAACGAGTAATTAATTTCGACTCTGAAATCTGATACACAGCACTAAATAGTGTTGTAGTCAGCGGCTTGGCTTTGCCCCTGGCATTGTTGCTGTCTATGAGCGACGGTTACTCGCTCACCATCAGGTGGGCCGTATATTCGTCTGCCTACAAGGGCAATAAAAAACAAAAAAAAAATACTAAATTAGAAAAATCAGGGAGCACAGCAGCAAGGTAGGGATGATCGATATTAGAAAAACATCGATTTAAAAGTATCGATGTACGATAAATATCGATAGCAAAACATCGATGTTTTTTGGTAGGAAATAAAACTGTCTATTTTATTTATTATACGTGTTTATTTAATAAAATTACGTTTTACGGATTATAAGCGGGCGTTTAATTGTTAGACTTGACTCCGACATCGCACTTTACAATTTACATTTTCTTAATTTCACACACATTTATGTAGTACGGCTTACTTCGATTACGTCAATCAGTTTCGCCTAGTTTAAAATAGTTGTACTACCTAGGGACTCACTAGCTAGTAAGTAAATCTACCGTTAGATGGCCCTAAAAGATTTATGGACGTTTCGATAATTCGATATTTTCTTGTCGATGTTTTCCAGCTAGACATCGATGAGTATCGCCATCCCTATCCCAAGGACGCCCGGCCGACGGAGCCTTCGAGGCGAATAGAAGGTTCTGAAACGTCGGCCGTCTCGGTACGGCAGTTCGTCAGGCCGCCCAGACGGTGCCGCTGGTGTCCCGGAATACCCCGCTGGACTAGAACCAGCCTGCCCGGTCGGGACTGGCTTACACTGTCAACCGATTTCTCAAATGATACTCTTTGGCAGCGCGCTGGAGTGATGATGGTAGAGCGCCGCGCGGCCTCCACCGCGTCAGGTCGCCCCTTGATCTTGAACATTTTTTACCAAATCTATCTTTTTTTGTAATTTCTTCCTTGCGTAGTCATATTTTTGGCAAAATTTCCAACAAATATCAACTATTTTACGTTTTTTTCTAGTTAATGCAATATAAATCACATAAATAGGCACTGTTAGTCAAAGTTTATTTAATAGCTATACAAAAATAAATAAAACAAACATGAAAAAAAGTTGATTTCGGTAATTTGAATGAAATTTGAATTTGGTATGAAATTTAGTTTCCTTATTGTAGGGTTTTTTTATATTTTTACGTACATATAAATAATTTTATATTATTTTGGCCGGTCAATCGATTACTTGTAGAAAACATTTTGTATATAACCAGTATTAACCAGCATTATGACTATAATCTCTACATAGTACATATCATACTTAGTCAGCTAATTATTTTCCTTTAAATTTCTGCATTTGCTATCGCCATTTGCCATTTATATTGCCAATATATATTATATATATTAATTTCATTTCATTTCATATTTAATACGAGTGGAGTAGACGCGATGCGCGTCCAATCTACTTACAAAAACAAGCACAGTCCGAAGACTGTGCGACTTTCAACCTCATGTCTCGCACGAATATGCTTACGCAGCTTTCTTAAATAAACCGGCGTACAAATCCATAGCGCGATTCAGAATTACTGGACAGCGCCACCTATTGATGACATTCCATAACGTGAAGAAAAGCTTGTGGAATTTTGTGCTAAATATTTAGTGTTTATTGTCTCAACGTGAATGGTTTCTGCCTCTGCTCCAACCTAGTGAATCCGGAATCCCTATCGCATGTTTAAATTGAAAAACAAAACGAGGATCAGCATTTTTAGGTTATTTAATATAAAAACCACTTCAATTTGCAATACAATAAAGCATGAAACAGTAATCTAACAAATTTCACGTTAACCTCAAAACCAATCACGGTGCATAAGTGCATAGATAAAATACACTTAATATTTCATTTGAGCATCAACTACTGTAAGTTCTTCGTTTATATATTGTATAACAAGCCCCAAACTCTGTCAGATGGAATGAAATCGCGTACACGTTTGGGAAAATTTAGTAAGCTTGCGCGGCAAATTTTGAGATTCAATAAATAAAATGGCGCATTTTTAGATAGCGAGGTCCACAATTAGGACTGCCACCCGTACTTTATAATAAAGTATTGCACGTTATTTCAGGTAATTGCACTCTATACTTTATGTGAACAATAAAGTCCACGAAAATACTTTATTTGGCATGTTTAGGTTTCTTTGGGATTTTGAAAAGTTTAGTCATATGTGTTTTTTCGATAAGCGAAATACCTACACTACATCACCTGAGCACTCGTTTTTTTAACAAATATTACACTGAAGTATGAATATATTCTAACCATTTTTTTTTTTCGGGCCGATGGCCGAACCTCCTACGAGGTTCCCGCGCCTAGGGGGCGCGCGGGGTATGTGAGACTCAACGATCTGCAGGTGTTGAGAGCAGACCGCGGGCCCAAGGAATTTAGGGCCCACCCACTAAACGACTCCCCTGCACTCTTACACCCGGCGTCCGATCTCCGTCCGGGGTCAGAACCCGTTCAGAGTAGGGGGGTTCCCGCGGTCAACACTACAACCAGACACGCGGCGCCACCCCGAGGACGCCCGACCGACGGGTCGTCGAGGCGATAGTCGACGACCAACGAATATATTCTGACCAAACTTAACTTAAATTTCAACAATGTCATTGTCATTAATTGTCACAAAGTCTTGTCTAATTTGTTCAATGGTAATAAAAACTGTTTTTATATAAATTATAATAATAAAAAATAAATTGTACTTTATTTTAATACTCTGTAAAAAAATTTCCTACCTATAGCAACCAATGTACTTTATCTACAAAAAAAAGGTGGCAACCCTTTCCACAACCGGCTGTGAGCATACCGATATCGCGGGCATAGATTATACACTTAATATATTTGAGATAGATGCGCAACTCTCATTTTTATTTTTGCTTTAGTTAGAGCCCGGGACAGCAGGCGTCGCTGCTGTCGATTATTAGTCTCCCTACCCCCCACCAGGTGGCGTTTTTAGTAATTTTAATATTTTTTATAATTAACTCTCTTTATGAAAAAATCTTATCGTTTAGAATCGCTGAAATTCCCGGTTGTACTTATGAAATATTAAAGAACGTTTGATTGTGTTCAGCATTCTAATCGATAAGACCTTTTCATACAGAGAGAAAACAGTTTTTTTAAATAAAAAGCTGTAATTCTCTGTAAGCTATTTAATTTCCCTATATTACAAACAATTTACTGTTAAAAGATAGTATGAACGTACAATTGTATAAAATTTCGAATAACAATAACTCCTCTAGANGGCTAACTTTACGCGAATGCACATTATTTTATTTATTTATTTTTTAATTTTTTTAATTAAACTGTATACCAATTAATTGATCCTTCAGGATTTATAATTGTTTTTTTTTCACGATTAAAACCGCGTAGAAAGTTTAGGCATTATAGTTGACGCATGCGCCATAGATTATACACTTATGGCATGCGCAGTACACATATTTGGTATACATTTATTCAACTAATACAATTAATTAAACAAAAAATGAGTAATTTCGAAAGAGAACAAACGTATTTTATATAAGAACAATCGAAAATGAATATTTACGAGTAATTAAGGGCGAAAAAATATTAAAAATTGCAATCGAGGGGCTAACTTTTAGATATATTTTTAATAATTTTTTTAAAATAAATAAATGGGGAACAAACAATTATTAACAATGAACAATCAAGAACAAATGATGAACAAACGAATTAATAGAAAATAAGTAGAAAACAGGAAAAAAAAAATTTTTTGAGGGGCTAACTTCATTCACCCCTGATCGCGGGCTCACGTAATATACTACATACAATTCAAACAAGTATGACGTAGTCAACTATGATTAGTTTATTAGATCAATGTTTTACGCTATTGGAAGCTAGTATTTTTTTTCTCTTTACACTCTCCTTTGTTTAAGGACAAAATATTACTATAAATAATTTGAACATTGACCACTTAAAACATAAAATTGCTTTTGTGTGACGCGACAAATCTATGCATTAAATAGTTCTGAGATAACATTCCGTTATAAGAGATTGATCTAATGTTTAGAGTGAAGTTAACATTTAGAAAATACTTTTGCCTAAATGAATTTTGACTATTTTGTTACCAGATACGTTTCCTGCACTTTCTTTTAAATTATTTTAGCTAACTAGGTAATGTTTTTAATTTTAAAGTTTTAATTCTAGAATCAAGGACGGATTAATCTCGTGGTTATCCAACAATGTATTGAAGGATCGTTTATATAGTTAACTGGCGGATTTTAATTAGGTTCATATTTAAAGTAAGACATTACTTCACAAGAATATAATCTATGGTAGAGAGTACACACTAAAAGCCCGCGGCTTTTTGGCGGGAATGCGAGGAGTGAAGTTGTGTGATTTGTTTTATTTTGTCTATTTAGTTTTTCTTGAGATTTAAATGTGTAATAACGGTGGTTTATTAGCTGTTTAATATCTGCGAACGTGCACAAAAGTGGGAAAATGAAACAAAGCCGCTGGACGTAACTTCTCGGGTTCCTCCAAAAAGTCCACTGAAAAATTCTCAGTAAATACCATTTTACTGAGATCAAATTTCATCCCATATCATCTCATGTAATTTAATTTCATCCCAGTTGATAAATGTCTCAAATTAATCACCTTCGTTTCATTTCATTTCCCTCCATATTATAATTGTTATAAAAATAAGAATAATATAAATTAAAATATGACATGACTTAAAGGTCTTAATTACCAGGTCATAAAATTCCTTTAAAAAAAACTAAGAGCGCGCCAAAGCTGTAATATTTCATTATTATTTTATTCTAAAACCTGTTTTATTTGTGTATTTGTACATATTTTAAACACTGTCTAACCTCTTTTCTTTGTTGCTTAATTAAACACCGACACGTCCAACAATTAAGTAAGTACATACTTATTTAATTTTATAATATTAAATACTGTAATTAAAATCTCGTTTAAAATCTCTCACAAATTAAATAAATCTCATAATAATCTGCTTTAAATTGGTAATATTTCTATAAATAACCGAATTTGTCTTGATAACATATATTTTTGTAAATATTTTATGTTCGCTGCCATTGCTCAGTTTTAAGTTTTTTTAACATAGAATATTTATTCTTCGCGTGTCCAACCACTAGATGTCATTAAAATAACAAAAAATACTTCATGGTTTTGAATTTCATCGCTAGATGTCACTGTAACAATTTTATCCGCAACCATCGTGTCTGTACAAACATAAATATCTTAATTTTAATTATTCAGACTAAGATACAGTTACTCAAGCCACAAACAAAGATACGATCGGTTTTAGTATTACATAGGCTAAATACAAAACAAAACTAAGAGTGACGAGCTTCACAATTTGATGCAGGATGAATAATCTGAAAGAAAGAAAAATGTTGATCAGCGCCATCTCTGATGTGTCATAAGCAATATAATTGAACTTCATGTTTTTTAAATTGATAACTAAATTTTATTTTATAATTAAAAATAAGGGCAGTCATCTACGAAGACGATAACTGGAATGCCACCGTGATCTCCCATTAAATTTGATTGATGAGAAATTGAAATTCAATTTCAAGTCGAATCGAAATAACGGATTTACTTGAATTAGTGAGAGGAGAGTGACAGAGATTGCTTTTTATACAAAAAATTAATTAAAAAAATGATTGTAAATTCGGTTTACGGACGACAGTTTTACGTGATGACGTCAGTAGCGGCACTATTCGAACTGCTGGCTGTGACGTCACGCGAGAAGAGAGATAAACGTGTCAGAAGCCAACGTTTCAGACTCGGGCGGAACGTGACACTTTTTCGTGCGTGCAGCCGGTGTTCATCTATTTTTATGACTTTATCACGTCGTAACACATCTCATTCCCACGGGCAACTGTAGACACTGACCACGTGTCGAAACTGCGGTAGACATCTAGTCTAATATGTAATTAGATCAGTTTATAGAAAAAAGAAAAAAAAATGTTAAAAAAATTCTAATTAAATACCTTGTCCATTTTTTTCTGGCTTCGGGCAGAGAGGACAGGTCGTCCTTAAGTAGATACACACGAAGTCCTGTGGAGGCATAATGTTTATTATTATTATTATTTGATTTAAGCGACATTTTTGCAACTTCACAGGAGTTTAAAATTTAACGGTAGGCAGCGGCTCGGCTCTGCCCCTGGCATTGCTGAAGTCCATGGGCGACGGTAATCGCTCACCATCAGGTGGGCCGTACGCTCGTCTGCCAACATGGGCAATAAAAAAAATGGGCAAAATATCATAAAAAACAACTTCAGCAATTTTTTTTTTATTGTTTAGATGGGTAGACGAGCTTACAGCCCACCTGGTGTTAAATGGTTACTGGAGCCCATAGACATTTACAGCGTAAATGAGCCACCCACCTTGAGACATGAGTTCTAAGGTCACAGTATAGTTACAGCGGCTGCCCCGCCCTTCCAAACTGCAACGCATTACTACTTCACGGCAGAAATAGGCAAGGTGGTGGTACCTACCCGCGCGGACTCACAAGAGGTCCTACCACCATTTGAATGGGGTAAACATAATTGAAGTTCAATTAGAAACATCAAACTGTTGATGCTGATGCCAAATAAAACGCGCCTTTAATTACAAAGATAAATGTGGCGTGTTAAACGAAATGTCGCTTGAACTAAACCTCTTTTTTTTTTCTTCCTACTTAAGCTTAGAGTCTTGAGAGGCTATTTCAGCATAACCTTAACTAGTAGGTGAGCTCACGGGGCTCAAACCTGACGAAGTTGCTAACACTAGCCCTAGCAAGAGCAGTGCTTTGCAGAATCTACCACCGGATCGGAAACGCGACCCACTCAGAATATCCGGCGAGAAACTCAGTGGACTGTGTCTGAGGGTTAAAACCCAAACCTCGATAATGTATACATATTTTTCTCTTACCGACTAGGAAGGTCTCGCACATATAGTCCCAGGACATATCGGCTATGTTAAACGGGAATATGACTTTGTCGTCGTCCGGCAGCGAGCCCCACATGTCCCGGACTCCGTTGTCGCTGAACTGCCAGTCCTGGGTCGAGAAGTAGAACAGGATGTTGGTCAGCTTCATCACCTTCTTGTAGATCTTCACCATCCTGTAACGAGCGTTCGATGTTGGACGAGAGACGGTTTTTTGTTTGAGGACATCGCTTTGATAGTCGACTTCAAAAGAGTAGGAGGTTATCAAGTGTATTTTCTTAATATAGTTTTATTAGCTTCAGACGTATGTATGTTAGTATGTAACGGAATCTTTGAACATGATTTTGATCCCGTTCAAAACGTCGGATTAACTCGAAGTTTGGCATATTTAATAAGCGGTTTTTTATTGCGCATCTGTGACTATTATCTATGACATCTATGACAATTTAATATTAAAAAAAATGAAAAAATTAAATTCAACTAACAAATAAAAAATAATTTAAAAAAAACAAAAAAATACGCTTTTATAGCAAATCCGACTGAAAAATAGAAAATAAATTCTAATAAATTTAAATTAAAAATAGTGTAAGAAAAAATGATTTTATTGTAAAAAAAGCGTGGGGTGCTTTTCAGGATATTATCAAAATAGCCCTTCTACTCATATCTGTTCATAAAATATTTATAGCTACTGATACCATGCACTATTAAATTATTAAAATTTATTTTCAATTTTTTTGTTGGATTTGCTATAAAAGCTTATTTATTTAATTTCTTTAAACTATTATTTATTTTTAATTTTTTAGTTGAATTTCATTTTTTTTAAATATTAAATTGTCATTTGTCCTTAATATGTATACCAAATTTCGAGTTAATCCGCCGTTTTGAAAGGGGTCAAAATCATGTTCAAATATTAGTTCATATCCATAACATACTAACATACATACGTCTGAAGCTAATAAAAGCGTTTTAAAAAATAGTATTCTTTGACAATTAAATATAAAAATTATAATACGTACGTAGCCTTCTTGCCCGCCAGGATGAAGTATATGTCGACAAAAAGCGCCGGTAGATAGTGCAAGAAGAAATTGTAAAACAGGAACATGTAGTAATTGTTGGTCGGATTCAATCCGTAGTACCTGGAAACAGTAAATGTTTATATAGTTAACTAGCCGTACTCGCCCGCTTCGTTGGGCACTTAAAATTAACATTATTATATATTGTCATTATTATTAGGGAGTCCAACGCTCATATAAATATTAGCCTATCCATTAAGTACATTTATTTTCTACATGGATACCAAGTTTCAAGTCAATCGGATGCATGGTTCAGTAGTTATAACGGAACATCCGTAAAATCCACTGTAGATTTATATATTAGTATAGATGGAAAAGACAACTTTACTTGTTCAATGATAAATACATCGTTTTTTTTATTGTATTGCCCTTGTAGGCAATCAGGGATACGGCCTGATGGTGACTGGTTGTCGTCGCTCATGGAAATCGTCATGGTCTAATGGATAAGGCGATGCATTCGTATGTAGCGATGCAACGGTGTTCGAATCCCGCAGGCGGGTACCAATTTTACTAATGAAACACGTACTTAACAAATGTTTACGATTGACTTCCACGGTGAAGGAATAACATCGTGTAATAAAAATCAAACCCGTAAAATTATAATTTGCGTAATTACTGGTGGTAGGACCTCTTGTGAGTCCGCGCGGGTAAGTACCACCACCCTGCCTATTTCTGCCGTGAAGCAGGCAGCCGTTGTACCGTACTGAGATCTTAGAACTCATATCTCAAGGTAGGTGACGGCATTTACGTTGTAGATGTCTATGGGCTTCGGTAACCACTTCACACCCGGTGGGTTGTGAGCTCGTCCACCTATCTATGCAATAAAAATAAAACATACACCTACAGAGGATGTTTTTAAACAATGTTGAAAGCGATAATTGTCTCAGAATTTACTTACTAGTAAATGAGTCGACTATTATCAAAGCCGGCAATGTGACTTTTGGACAATTATTGGTAAATCAGAAAAACGAATTATTGACTTTGTATTCCATTGGCAGTCACAAAACTCTTCTGAACGACATCTTAGATAAATAACAGGATAAGTATTAACCTTTATTTAATGCAGGTTTTGAACCGTATTCTTTGAAGGAGACGATTATATTCAAATCAATCTGTATTGACATATCAATAACATTTTTTTGTCCAAATGCACAGATTAAACATGANATCAGAAAAACGAATTATTGACTTTGTATTCCATTGGCAGTCACAAAACTCTTCTGAACGACATCTTAGATAAATAACAGGATAAGTATTAACCTTTATTTAATGCAGGTTTTGAACCGTATTCTTTGAAGGAGACGATTATATTCAAATCAATCTGTATTGACATATCAATAACATTTTTTTGTCCAAATGCACAGATAAAACATGATAATAGAAGACTCAAATGTCCGAAATGTTTGTAGCGGGAGCATTGAGAAACTTTATATAGTTGCAAGATTGTTTAGAGGTAGAATAAGGATGGTGTAGACATACAGAACTGCCTACAAGCCCAGATAGGTAAATAGACGCATAAGTTATTAACGTAAGTAGTGCGTCACATCTGCCGTGAACCTTCTTTCCGTAGTCTATGGTAGGATAGTCTTTTTATATTACAATTGACACTTCAAACTCATGTTTCGAGGAGAATAGTGGTATTCATGTTGTGATGATGTTATCAATAACAATCAAAGAAATATTAGTAGTCCCCCGGTAGTCGAAATTATAATTACATAATTAACTTATAACTACATAATTGTAATTATAAGTTTAAACATTATTATGGATCTATTATTAAAGACCTAATATACTTTTACAATATTAATTTATTCTCAATTTGACCACAGAATTTAACAATAAACAAGAGTTTATATGCGTGTGTGTGTGTCAGATACATGTTTTTTTATTGATTAATGTATTTTTATGCGTAATTATAAAAAAAGTATTAACATTCTGCAATCCTTCTCTATTTTCTCTATAAGTGTGGGAAATTTCATTTTCCTCCGTCCGCGCAATATTAGGACATAGAAAGGGGTTCAAAGTTTTTGCTTCACGTATTAATATAAAGATTCGTTAAAACGAATATTGAAAAACATTAGAAAGAGACAAACATATAGTTCTCATCACTAGTTGTATGAGTATAAATGAGTTATTTTTCGTTAGACTTGTTTTTTTCTTGTTGTACTCACCACACAGCCTTCGTAGTGGGTTTGTCGATACCGTATTTTCGATTCAAATCTATGAATTCGCCCCATTTGATAGGATTCTGGGCTCCGGACACATAATTATAGATCGGTATGTGCGATGTTTGACTGAAAATAAAAAGAAAAAGAAAATACAATTATCTTCTCTGTTATAATCATAGACCTATATAGTAGGGACACGACATATTGTTCTATACGTACAATTGCTTGTATAAATAGCACCCATTTTGAAGGCACATACATAAACATATATCTATCTCGTTCTTACTCAGCACTTTAACTCGCAGGAAAACAATATAACAGTATTTCAGTGCGTACATAAAATGAAACATGAATATACGTAAATATCTCCGTCTCCGTCTAATGAGGCCGAAAATCCGCCATGTTTAGCGCGCCAAATGTCATAGTCACGTCAGTTCGGCCGTCTGTTTTGGGTTGTACATTATTTATTGACTTTGATATCGATTTAATATGATTGATTATATAAAATTTCATAATTTATCATGCTTAAAACATACAAAAATAATAATTAAAACGTATTTTATAGGATCTCAAGAAAGTCGATGCCCTAAAACTATTATCTATATGTATTTAAATTCATTATGGAGCCCTCATCCGAAAAATCCATTTTTCGGTCGGAATCTATTGATCATGACACTAATCATAAATACCACTTTAAAATATGTCATCAAAACATATTTAGACATTCTGTTTAGATATTTCGGGAAAAAGGCTACCGACAAAATCTCTTCGGAACTATTTAAATAAAATAGTTTTATTCCGCAGTGAGTAAAACACTATTGTAAATTTGTTAAATATTTAATAATTAAGTGATTTTAGAGAGGAAGTCACAAGGAATGACGTTTGTAATTAATGAATAAATGTTCTGTAGGTGTTTTTTTTTTCACGCGGTCCCTTGATAAGTTTAAAATTTGAATCACTCTCAAGCGAAAGTGATTCAAATGGTGCGGCGCACCTTCCTTGGGGTGCGCTGCGGTAGTATGTTACGGACTTTAGAGTCAGCAAAACAATTAAAATAGATTGTAATAGTCTAAGAAAAACACGTACTCAAAATACGATAACATTTAGCATGCTAGAAATGGGCTGATGGCTTTGAACTACGCCATATCTTTATGTTTTGCGACAAACGACAACTTTATAAAATCAGTGTAGCAACTTTTAAAAATCATCATATCGTTTACTTGGCAAATTCGAAGGACGAACTTGTCTTAGATTTCACCCATCTAAATCATATCATATTTGCACATAACAATATACCTACTTACTTCCCATTAAAGTATAAATTCTACAAATAAATAATACTCAACAATATTTAAAATAAAATGAGCCAAGAACGTTTATCGATAAAACCTGATAACATTGAAATCTTTTGTACAGCACTAAAGCCGCCATGTTTTGTGGCCAGATGACGTCACAGTGGCACGAAATTTTGGTTGACGTTTCATTTCCATAGGTTTCCTACTTCATTGGTTATAATGAACGCGCTCGAATGGAACTTAACGTCAACTGTCAAATAATCGTCTGACATGAAGAGTCCTACGGGAACACCAAAAAAATTTCCGACATTATATTCATTTTTTTTCCCTACCTATGCTGATAGCTTTGAGAGGCTATTTCAGCTTCGCCCTAACATGTAGGTGAGCTCACAGGGCTCAAACCGTTGTTAACACTGGCCCTAGCAAGAGCAGTGCTTCGCAGAATCTACCAGCGCATCGGAAACGCGCCCCGCTGAGAAGATCCGGCGAGAAACTCAGCGGGCTGTGTCTATCGGTTAATTCACTCGAGCCCTTCATCGCAAGCGACGGGTTTGACGAGGACGGTGACCGGTGCTTGTGGTACCTAAAAGGGCTCTTAATGAATCGGGAGGGTCCGTAATGGCGTTTTGGGCGACGTCGACTATTTACCATTCAGTCTACAGGATCGGGTATGTAATTCCCAGCGGCCACGACTAGAGGGTTGTTACATTAATTTGCCTTCATTTATTTATATACTTTTATGGTGTGTTTACTACACTTTAACAATTTGGTTTTTTCCCTACCTATTCGCTGGTAGCCTAAGGGGCTATTCCAGCAATGCGCGTATAGTTAGGTAAGCTCACGGGCTCGACCTGAGAGAATTTGCTAACACGAGCCCTAGCAGGGCTTCCCAGAATCTATCACCGCATCGGAATAGTGACCCACTGAGAAGATCCAGTGAGTAGCCGAGCGGATTAACTTCTATGTTTATGTGAACGAGTACGCTTCGATTCGTAAATATTTCGGGTTTAATTTTGTTGTTAAAGCTTCTAGGGGCGGCGAGAGCCATCTCTCGGTGAATAGCGATGCTAGTTAATAACGCCATCTAGTAGACAGGAAATCAACGTAATAGATACATTTAAGGGTAGCAGCACCTTCATGATTTTTCGCGATTCGTAGAAGTAATTAAAAATGATTTTAAGGTTTGGTTCGATCGTCACTTCGTATTCGCATCATCTATGCAATAAAATTATAAAAAAATAATTTACGAAAATACTAATGAGCATACTTCTCTTTGAAGTTCTTAGCGGTGTGCCACGCCGAAACCAGTATGGCGTTCACGGTGTAGTCCACGGGGACCATGTCGGCTACCTTCTCTAAGTCCATGTACATAGTGCGTAGAACCTGAACAAAACAAAGCATTTTGTGCTTACTATCGAGTTTTGCATTCCATTGCGGAGTAGTGCGGAGTGCGTTTGTAGGCAGCGGCTTGGCTCTGCCCCTGGCATTGCTGAAGTCCACGGGCGACGGTAACCACTTACCATCAGGTGGGCCGTATGCTCGTCTGACTACAAGGGCAAAAAAAAGATTCGTTTTCGCTGAAATAGACAATTTGACGTGCAAGTAGGTATAGGGCCCTATTCAAGCAGTGCGCGTCTGGTATCGACCGCAGTAATTCATCCCTGGTTATCCCGGGTGGGGATCGACTTGGGAGAGACTCGTTTAGTGGGGGGCCGCTATCACATTGGCCGATTTGCATACGAGGCGCGCTCCCTCAGCTCGGGTATCTAGGATTTCCGGCTAAAAGTCTGATGCCGTGTGCTATAACTAATGTCCTAATGGACAAATATCTACTCTTAACGTCTGCGCCCAAGCAGTTCCTACTCACCCCTGTGCCGATGCCCACGACGAGCCCCGTGGGACCGTACACGCTGTCCGTCCAGCCGCGCACCGGCTCCTCATACGTAGACACAACTGTAAGACACAATGCAGGATGCGTTTGACTGAAAAGCTTGGCTTGTTTTTTTTTATTGCTTATATGGGTGGACGAGCTCACAGCCCACTAAGTGATTACTGGAGCCCATAGACATCTACAACGCAAATGCGCCACCCACCTTGAGATATAAGTTCTAAGGTCTCAAGTATAATTACAACGGCTGCCCCACCCTTCAAACCGAAACGCATTACTGCTTCACGGCAGAAATGGGCAGGGTGATGGTACCTACCCGTGCGGACTTACAAGAGGTCCTACCACCAGTGGTGTATATCTATCTACATGTATACCTGAATCTTTGAACGCGATTTTGGGCCACTTTAAGGCGTCACATTGAATTGAAACTTGGCACAGTTTGGGAGGACCAATGACAAAAGAATAATTTAATAATATTATCCGGTTGCCATCGTCAGGATCATCAGGGTTATAATGAAGGACGGTCAAAACGATGTTAGGTCTGGTTATCCAATTGCTTATACGTGTCTGCTAAACTATAATCTCCATCAAAAACTTAGGTTAGAGGTATGACAGAACCTGGATAGAAGAATTCGATTGCTCTTCGTGAGCGAGTACGAGCTCAACCCGAAGGATTTGCTTATAGCTGCAATGCGAATGCATCTACTACCGGATCGGAATCGCAACCCTCTGAGAAGATCCCGCGAGAAACTCAACCGGTCGATGTCATAAGTCGCAGTAGACATAGGCAACTTTCAAAATGTAGCTTACCTATGGATGGTCTTAAAATACAAATAGGCAGTCCTTCTCCGTATCTCCTCACCGCCTCTTCAGCGACTGCCTTCGTGAAGCAATATGTGTTTGGTCTTTTGCCGAGGAGACTGCGAAATGATAGATTTTTTTAAGCTTGATGGGCAGGCTAGTTGACGACCTCACGCTAATACTGCCATCCACCTTGAGACACCAGGTTGAAAGCCAACGGTAATTCCACACTTGGGAGCGGAAGGCGGAACCCACTTGTATAATAGATTTAAACAATCGAAGCCATTAAATTTCCTATCCAGTATAGGCTAATCTAAGTCTACATTCAGTAGGTATTCGCAGTCACAATATAGTGTTTCATTAGAAAGATTAGTACCCGTCTGTGAAATTGGAACGCCGGCACAGTCGCCTCGCTCGATGCGAGTGTACTGAGCTCTCGAAAAATGTTACCAGAGTCAGTGCCGCCATAAATTGGGAAACGTCGTGTTCTTCAGGTCGGAACTTATAGAGACTCCACGCAAAAAAGGAGCCAGTGCGGCCACTTAAACTAGGACACCGGCTTTACATTTCAAACCATGAAGACACACTCACGTAGGCAGTATGCTATTGATCAGTTCATCGTCTAGCTCCGAAACAGCCTCCAAAGTCTCCACCGACATCGGAGAGTCGTAGAACCTGGAGAACAAAAGAAATCAAGGTCTTAGAATTAGCACACTGAGCCAGGATCTCGTCCTCTGTATCGAAAACACATTTAGGATATGGAGACATAGTTTTTATAGCGTTTTTTTGTGATAAGGGATTACTGGTGGCCCGAAGGCTTTTCCAGTTTCAGCAGGACAGTTGAGCTAGCAAAGGCTCAGCCAGGAGGGGTGTTAATCTGGTACCGAGTCTGATGTTAAGGGTTTACCGAAGCTCATTGACATTCTCAACGTAAATACCGCCTCCCATTTTGAGATATGAGTTCTAAGTATCAACTCCTGCGCCACTCTTCTAGGTGGAACGCCATTACTGCTTGGCGGCAGATTAATGCTTTAAAAGGTCTAGTTAATGATACATTAGATCAAATTTAATTAGATAGTAACTTACATATGTGGGTGTGAGTGTGAGTGTGAGTGTGAGTGAGAGTGAGAGTGAGAGTGAGAGTGAGAGTGAGAGTGAGAGTGAGAGTGAGAGATAGAGAGAGTGAGAGTGAGAGTGAGAGTGAGAGTGAGAGTGAGAGTGAGAGTGAGAGTGAGAGTGAGAGTGTGTGCGTGTGTGTTCGTGTGCGTGTGTGTGCGTGTGTGTGTGCGAGTGTGTGCGTGTNTGTGTGTGTGTGGTGTGTGTGTGTGTGCGTGTGTGTGTGTGTGTGTGTGTGTGTGTGTGTGTGTGTGTGTGTGTGTGTGTGTGTGTGTGTGTGTGTGTGTGTGTGTTGAGATGACGGCTGATAGAGGAGAATGGAATAGAATAATTCGCTGTGCCGACCCCACCTAGTCGGATAAAGTGGAGATAAAGAAAGAAGAAGAATATGATGAAGCTCGTACTTCTCTTCGATGTGTTTGACTTGCGTATTCGAGAAGGCGGTCGAGACATGGGTAACCGCCTTCAAGTTCCTGCACTCCTTGGCGAGTTTCAGGACTTCCTTGGTTCCTTTAACGTTGATCGCGGTCGCGATGCTCAGCTTCTCGTCAAATTTGACGGTGGCAGCTGCATTAATTATAATTGTCACCTGAAAACGATGAGCATTGTTGAGCCAAAGTCTTAATGGTACAACAGCCGCTCGAGCTATTAAGCTGGATCGCCTAATTTAATCCGTAGTAGAAGCAGACAGTGTTAATGTTACATATATTTTTTTTATTTTTTTTATTGCTTAGATGGATAGACGAGCTCACAGCCCACCTGACGCTAAGTGGTCACTGGAGCCCATAGACATCTACAACGTAAATGCGCCATCCACCTCGAGATATAAGCTCTAAGGTCTCAATATAGTTACAACGGCTACCCCACCCTTCGAACCGAAACGCATTACTGCTTCACGGCGGAAATAGGCGGGGTGGTGGTACCTACCCGTGCGGACTCCCAAGAGGTCCTACCACCAGTGAAAATGAATATATTATCGTCGTTGTCAAACCAAAATCTGCTATGTGCACTTTTTGAGATTTTTACTTTTTGACGTTTTCGTAACACTTTTTTTTACAATAAAATAATTTTTTCTTACACTATTTGTAATTAAATTTAAAATTTATTTTTTATTTTTAAGTTGGATTTTCTATAAAAGCGTATTTTGTTAGTTTTTTTTAAACTATTATTTATTTTTCATTTTTTAGTTGAATTTAAATTTTTCAATATTTTTTTCAATTTTTGTTTATTAATACTGAATGGTCATCGGTCTTTAATAAGTATACTAAATGTCGAGTTAATCCGACGTTTTGTAGGGAGTTAAAATCACGTTCAAAAATTCCGTTACATACATACGTCTGAAGCTAATAAAAGCGTATTAAAAACATTACACACTACCATGTATTTGACACGCACACGCAATATAGTCTTTTGTTTATTGTTTAAAGTCTGTAGTCAAATTGAGAATAGATTAACATTTTTTGTCTTTAATATTATTTATCTATAGTGTAGTTTTGGCGAAATCCAAGTGATCATGTTAGAAGTATACTTAATAGTGTTGGACAATAAAACCATAATAATGATTAAACATATAATTTCCCCTCAATATAGTCGAATTTCGTCTAGATACCGCGGGACCACTAGTTTAGTAAAATTATTAGGCGTTCGCATTGTTGCAAACGAAGTTGGGTCAACGAACGTGCGCTATACATTGCGCGCTGATTTTTGTCAATATTTTTCGATCGTTTTTGGAACGAAGTTTTGGTACGAAGTTCCTTATGGGACGATGCGGAGGGGGGTACCGGGAAAAAACGTCCGTAACGTAAGATTTTTATTATTTATGTATAGTCTTAGTATGATGGCTATACAATGTCTATTCATATAGCTGTTTCTTTGTATATTAAGATTATATATTTTTTATAAATCATTGTGAATAAAATAAAGTTATAACTTTGTAAAGTAGTTTTTTTTATCAATAAACAAATCATTATAAAAAATGTATACCCGAATCATTATTTTCTTTATACCTCGAATATAACTAAAAATTAATATTTTTATATTAAGAAACTTCGTTCCTATCCGGTGTCCCACGACACCTTTTTTTTCGCTCACCTTGCTGACCAGGGTCTTCCTGTCCTCGTCGCTTATGCCCAGCCCAGGAAGCGTCATGTCACCGTAAATGGGGACAACCTTGTGTACGCTCTTAGGCTTCTCATTGTGCGCTCTCTGGAACAGCTGCAAGCATATTTTATTAATGGTAGGACCTCTTGTGAGTCCGCACGGGTAGGTACCACCGCTATGCCTGTTTCTGAAGCAGTAATGCGATTCGGTTCGAAGGATGGGGCGGCCGTTGTTACTATACTGAGTCTTTGGAAGTTATATCTCAAGGTGGTTGGCGCATTTACGTTGTAAATGTCTATGTTCTCCGGTAACCACTTAACACCAGATGGGCTGTGAGCTCGTCCTCTATAGTCACTGAATAGAAATAGTTTGGAACAAATTAGGCACGGTCATCCTGCCCTAATGTAGGAATTCCTGTGTTATGAGCACCAGAGACTGACATACATACTTATATACATTTACATATATACATATATAGATAATAAACACTCAGACAAAGAACAAACAAATCTGCTCAACACACAATGTTTAGTTTATTTATTTTTTTGTTCAGTAATTTATATATTTGAAAAAATATTAACTAATCAGGTTTATAGAGATACGCCTATTATCTAGGCGAATTAAGCCTACTGAGTTTATCGCCGGATCTTTTTAGTGGATTGCGATTCCGATCCGGTGGTAGATTCAGTGAAGCACTACTCTTGTTAGGGCTAGTGTTCGCAAATTCTCTCAGGTTGAGCCCGTGAGCTCACCTACCAGTCTGCGCGTAGCTGGGATAGCCTCTTAAACTATAAGCGAATATGTAGAGGAAATGTTTCTTACGAAATCATCAAGGATGTCGTGCACCCTGTCCCTTGGGTCCTTGCCCCTCTTGTTTCGAACGAGCACGTAGACGGTGTCGACATCTGAACACGAGCGCAGCAACTTTTCAATCAAAACTGGAACAAATAGTACGTAAGTTTGAAAAGAGATGTCGCTGTAATCAATTTCATAAAAGTAATATAATTGAGAACTATGGAGGGTAGAGAGATAAGGAGAACCGTCTCATATGGGATAAGCTTGAAAAAGTGTCTCACTTTCAATACTAAATAAAATAACAGTTCAAAAATCCTGCAGAATGGCGCTAGCTTATGCATATGATATGAATTGAGCAGTTGTTAACTGATTGAAGTCTGCTGAGTTAGGAAATTTAATATATTTAATGACCAGAGTAGTTAGTCATATGTTTACGTAGTCCAAACTAATTTCGTCAATATCAACTAAAATTATTGCTGTGGTAAAACGTGGAGACATAGATTGCATTCTCTTATCAGCTTTAAATATAAAACTTTTTGTGATTTTGTAGTGCTTACAGTTCTTTCATCCTTTTTTATCTTCCTTCTCTATCTTATTCTTATAACATTCAGAGCCTTTTTTTAAATTTACCCGGTTGCTACTGTAGCGCCACCCTTATTTAGCATATTTGCTTATTTAGCTTAAGTAACGTGAAGTAACGTGATTCGTTGTAAATGGTTTTGACATCATATCCGTTTGTTACGGTTTTTCCCAACCCTTTAACTCGGATGACAAGATTTTGTTCTAACCTTTTTGCGTGACTGACGCACAAACAGTGCAGGCCAAGAAATGAAAAAAAAAATTTTGTTTGTTTCAATTCAAATTGGCGTCGTTTAAGACTATCAAATCGAGACCCTTAGTGTAGAAGTGAATAGAATTTGCAATAATTTTTTTAACACTATGCTTAAATTTAATATTATAATATATATGTCGCATATTGGACACGATAAACGAAGCGAAAGCGCGTCATCTAGTGAATGTGAGTCGCAACTACTCGCCAAACATCGGCTCACTTCGGCGTGCTGTGGCAGAGTCGAGATGTCATCGCACTGGTTGAATAGAACCTCATTCCATAGATAATACACATAAATTAGTTATAGATAAGCAACTCGAGCACTCAACAAAAATGTTTACGGGCGTCGGCCACTAGGTGGGTTAGTTTCTCATTGCTTCCGTAGGCGGCAGTAACATATTACCTATCCTATATTTTATTTTTAATGAAGTATTTTGTAAATTTTCAGAAACCGCAAATTGATAAAGTTTAATCAATTGTACGTATGATTTATATTTTTTTTATTTTCTGTGTTTAGTTATACAATAATTAAACGGCTTAACTTTAACAACATATAAGTTTAGGGGCATCCGCTACAAGATGTCGCTAGTTGACATACAAACAAAAAATATTTGTCTTAAAGTATCGCAGTTTCAGAGCCCTGGTCACCGTTTTGTGCTGCGCAATCTATTTACACGACTACCCACCATACGCCCACTATGTCGAGAAATAATGAAGATCCCTGCCCATTCTGCCCATTCACAGTCGTCGTGGCCTAACGGATAAGACGTCCGGTGCATTCGTGTTGAGCGATGCACCGGTGTTCGAATCCCGCAGGCGTATACCAATTTTCTAATGAAATACGTACTTAACGAATGTTCACGATTGACTTCCACGGTGAAGGAATAACCTCGTGTACATAGACGGCACTGAAAATTTCGGGAATTAACGAAGTGACACAACATTACTATTTAAAAATGTATTTATTGCTTTTCGAAGTATTTTCCGCGAAATTTGACACATTTTTCCATACGATGGAACCAATCATTGAAGCAACCATTCCATTCGGAAGTTGCGGTCTCCAAAGTGGCCGTTTTGTAGGCGCCCACAGCTTCTTCAGGTGATGAAAATCTCTGTCCACGCAATTTATTCTTTATTTTAGGGAAAGTATAGAAATGATTAGGGCTTAGGTCGGGGCTGTACGGCGGATGGTCTAATAATTCTATGTTTTCTTGCTCTAAAAACTTTTTTGTTCTGTGCGCGGTGTGAGAACTCGCATTGTCGTGATGGAGGATGATGCGGCGGTTGCAGTTCTCTTTACGGAGTTCAGAAACGACCTGTGGCAAACAAATGCTAGCATACCATTCTGCATTAACCGTCCTTTGTCCCTCAAGAGGAATAGTCGTAACATGGCCGGTTTTGGCGACAAACGTGGCCACCATTTTTTTGCAACACTCCGTGAACGAACAATTTTTGTTGGCTTTAACTCATTTTCGAACACCCAAACTCGTGACTGGTTTTTTGTTTCGGGATCGTACGCGTATATCCAGGATTCGTCACCTGATACAATGTTGTATACAGCATTTGAGGATTCCTGCGTGGAATCTTTCGAGAGTTCTGACGCACCAAGTAACGCGAGCCGCTTTTTGCTCTTCACAGAGCGAATGCGGTATCCATCGGGAAAACAACTTTTTTACACCTAATTGTTCATGAAAGATTATTTGTATTTGACTCATGCCAATGTCTAAAGTTGCCTGAATTTCGCGGTATGTCACATGTCGATCTTCCTCAATCAGCTTACGCACAGCATCAACGTTTTCTTGGGTGACTGCAGTTTTTGGACGACCTTGACGGGGATCATCACTGAGCTTGACACGTCCACGTTGAAACTCAGCAAACCAGCGATNAGATTATTTGTATTTGACTCATGCCAATGTCTAAAGTTGCCTGAATTTCGCGGTATGTCACATGTCGATCTTCCTCAATCAGCTTACGCACAGCATCAACGTTTTCTTGGGTGACTGCAGTTTTTGGACGACCTTGACGGGGATCATCACTGAGCTTGACACGTCCACGTTGAAACTCAGCAAACCAGCGATAAATTGTGGTTTTTGTAATGTTTGGGTTCTTTATAAATGACAAACGTTACGATTGGGCTTACATTTTTATTTTGTTAATCACAATCATTCACAGTTTTTTACTTGCGTGTAACATGTACGTCGTAGACAATATGGCGGGGGAGTCATAGAGTATGTTTCGTAGAGTGGTCAGCAAAGATTAATGTTATGAGAATCGACATTAGGTCGCATATACGTTACAGTTTTGGATGGGGCTTCATCACCAAATGCAGAAATCATCCGGTCAACACACTGTTTTTGTGTTAAACCACTTCGAAAGTCATAATAAATCATCGCTCTTGAATTTTCTCGAGTCAATTCCATTTTCTCAACGACTAAACAAGTTTGACAAAACCTCGTGACATGACCGAGAATCTTTTTTTAAATAAATAAATGGTATTCGATTTTTAAAACCAAGGAGTTTTCAATTAAAAAGATTTTAATATGACAGGAACAGTGCAAATATTCCATTCCCGATACTTTTAGTGCAGCCCTCGTATAAAACTCAAACCCGCAAAATTATAATTTGCGTAATTACTGGTGGTAGGACAGCTTCTGAGTCTGCACGGGTAGGTACCAGGTGTAACTATACTGAGACCTTAGAACTTATATCTCAAGGTAAGTGGCGCATTTATGTTGTAGATGTCTATAGGCTCCAGTAACCACTTAACGCCAGGTGGACTGTGAGCTCGTCCACCCGGCTAAGCAATAAAAAAAAAACATTCCTAAAAAAAAAAAACTTAATCAAAATAAAGACATCTCCAATTGATGTTTGACGCGTCCTTTATGTATGATAATGAGCAGAATTAAATCCGTTATAACATTATTGATGCTTAACAAAACACGTTGTTTTTAACCTTGAGCAACCGACTCACAGGTTTTATGGTCAATAATTTAGCTCACAACGAATCAACTTAGCAAAAATCTTTTTTGTTTTCTTCTATATTTAGCTAATGAATTGAATTTAATTAAAACGAACAAAATGAATTTAGTAAAAAAAAAGTACCCATGTCAGAAGTGAAACTTTTTTGGCGAACTAATTTATAAGTCTTGCTTATATTTATACAAATCTAAAACTTTAGATTTCCGAGACTTAGAGGAAGGGAAAAAGGAAGATATGTTCCCGCCAAAAGTCTGTCAAATGTCAATCTCAAACCTCAGTGTTGACAGTCACATTATGTTTAGATTTCTAAATTGTAAATGACTAATATTTTNGAAGTGAAACTTTTTTGGCGAACTAATTTATAAGTCTTGCTTATATTTATACAAATCTAAAACTTTAGATTTCCGAGACTTAGAGGAAGGGAAAAAGGAAGATATGTTCCCGCCAAAAGTCTGTCAAATGTCAATCTCAAACCTCAGTGTTGACAGTCACATTATGTTTAGATTTCTAAATTGTAAATGACTAATATTTTACCAATTGAATTGACTAATTTAATTTCATGCTATTTGATTAATGTTCCAAATTCTTTTCATTTCATTTCAATTCCTATTAACATTTTTCACAAAAAAATTATAAAATATTAGGCTGTATGGTATGATACATTTGCCTTTCCAGTTAGAAAAATACAACAACAACTAACTGACATTTGACAAGTACTTAATTTCAATAGTAGTTTGATGTCATTTCCGTTGCATACCTGCGTGACGTTCTGTAAAAATTTTACCCTCGTAAGAATACGCGCCTAAAGAAGTTTCACTTCAATAATTAATGATACCAAAAAATAAAACATAATCTAAATTTACATCTGTGCTCTTTGCTGTCGAGTAATTTTATAATTGACTAGCTTTTCCCCGCGATTCCGTCCGCGTGGAATAATTACTTTGGCATAAAGCTAAATTTTAGCCCCAACTTCATTTACGTAGAAAGTGAAAATATTTTGAAACATTCTTTATTGGGCCTGCACTTGTATCAGTCTCATGGTGCTATATAGCCTATAGCTTTCCTCGATAAATGGGCTATCTAACACTGAAAGAATTTTTCAAATCGGACCAGTAGCTCCTGAGATTAGCGCGTTCAAACAAACAAACTCTTCAGCTTTATAATATTAATATAGATGTATACAAAATTATCGAAACAAAAAAATATATGTACATATTTAACGAGGGGTAATGTTAGCATGTAAAGCATGTTTGGTTTAGCAACATTTCTGCAACTTCCAAGGAGACAAAGCCAAAGGAGTAATTTTTATTTGTGTGTGTGTGTTTTTTTATTTCTTACATGGGTGGACGAGCTCACAGCCCACCTGGTGTTAAATGGCTACTGGAGCCCATAGACATCTACAACGTAAATTCACCACCCATCTTGAGATATAAGTTCTAAGGTCTCAGTACAGTTACAACGGCTGCCCCGTCCTTCAAACCGAAACACATTATTGCTTCACGGCAGAAATAGGCAGGGCGGTGGTGCCTACCCGCGCGGACTCACAAAAGGTCCAACCAACAGTAAATGTGTGTAATCTTAATAATATTACAATGATTCTATGTACACATATGGACTGGTTTCAAAAATAAATAAAGCTGAATAATTGGGAACGAATGACGCCCGGTCATTCGGCCAAAATTCCACGTAAATATTGTATCAAATCTAATCTAATCCTTTTAAAACTTTTAGTGTTGAGCTTACTTTTACATAATTTGCAGAAATCTCTAAATGATTTTTGAAATAAAGTACATTAAAATACTTTAACTTAAAAAAATACGAAAATCAATGCTAAACTTCACAGCAAAATAATTTTAAAAGCTTACTTATTAATATTATGTTTTATCTAATTTAAGAGTTAAGAACCACTACTATAAGTAATTATTTTGTTAATTTTGGTATTGGTATAAAATTGGTATGTTCGTACACAAATAGTATAAGGATTTAAAAACAACAAAAAACATATGATTCCGGCCAGGATCGAACTGGCGGCCTTCTGCGTGTAAAGCAGATGTGATAACCACTACACCACGGAACCACATTTTGTTGTAACAAAATTACAAATATGTTTCTGTTTATTTCTATTTCATTTAGGACATAAATTCTTTAAAATTAAATCAAAGCTTTATTTATTAAGGTCAAAAGCTATTTATTTAGTTTAGGCAATATTTCGTTCAACACGCGACATTTATCTTTATAATAATAATTAATAATAATAATTTCTCTATTTACTACATAATTTATCTTTGTAATTAAAGACGCGTTATATTTGGTATCAGCATCGACAAATCGATATTTTTAATTGAACTTCAATTAAGCTTAGCCTACAGTAGGCAGCGGCTTGGCTCTGCCCCTGGCATTGCTGAAGTCTATTGGCGACAGTATCCACTCACCATCAGGTGGGCCGTATGCTCGTCTGCCTATAAGGGCAATAAAAAAAATATATATTCAAATAGTTCAAATATAATGTAGTAGTTTTCTTGTTATGATACCTTTTCCAAATTTTAAACTTCAAATGGCTCTCCTGTAAACACGGAATAGTCTATTCCGTGCCTGTAAAGTTGCAAAAATGTCGCTTAAATAAAATATAGCCTTTCACTCCTCGAAATTATTTTTTATGTTTAGCCGAGTGAGCTACGTCACGGCCAGTGTTTCCGGGGCCCGTAGACATCAACAACGTACCTACATAAATACCGCCCACCTATCTTAGGATGCGAGTTCTAAGTCCCATTTGTATGGTACAACGGCTTAGCCCCACCCTTCAATATGGAACCCCCTACTGCTTCACGGCACAATTAGACAGGATCGCGAATTTTATTATGATATAAATGGGCGCAAACGCCACTATTGGCAGTAATTAGCATGATAATAGTTTAGTTAGTTAGTATTGTTACGCGCTGGGGTTAGGGATAAATAAAATTCTACCGAATTACAATTTAACACTGTATTTCACTTAGAATGCTTAAAACACTCAATACACGCTTTAAAATTCTCAATTCGCTTCTTCGGCTTCGCTTCAGGTGATCCGTTCGCTGTTTCGCTTCGAGTAGTTCCGATTACTAACTAACTGCGTGCCATCTCTGCAACGCTTTTATAGCCAATACCACATCCCGAGAACTAACGAGTATATTCCACACATTTCGAGTACTGTGTTTCCGCTATCTGACAATAGATGGTGTTGTACTTCTCGAGCGTTCTAGATGCTACTAGATCTTTCGATATTCGTTCGGCTATTCGGCGATAGATGGCGTTACTCTTACCGGCGTAACAGTATTCATGCATAGTTTAGTTTATTCTATGTTATTATTCATTTATTATTAACAAGATGAAACTGTTATTCTACCATATTTAATATTTAATAGACACTGTCTTGATGCGATAATGTTCAGAATATGTTTAATATTTATATTATTGCTTAAAAACACAAATGACTGTCAGAATAATCAAATATTAATAAAGCATAAATATTAATAATAAATTATGTTATAATTAACATTATTAATTCGTTTAAGTATTGTTATTGTTATGCAAATCATGTTGTTGGCGCCATATGTTATTAGGCTGGATAATAATAATGTTAGTTTATAATAGTTATAAGTGATTTATGTAAAATAAATTAATGTTATAGTCATTTATTTTATTTATTTTTATTCTTTATTTGTACACACCGTTTATATAATACAGTAATTGCGATAAGATATAAAAAATGGCGAGCTTAACTCAACAAGTGAGTTATATACCAGCTAACCGTTCTTAAAGTGAGTCATGTGTCAAGTCATGTGAAAATCACTAAAATATTTATCGTGAACATTACGCTATATTTTATGAATTGTTTCGTAGTAATTCCATTTGTTTGTACAAAAGAAGTTGTAGTTGCTATAACCATCACAAAATGGCTAATTGTGTAAAAACGAAGATGTGAATTTTCGTAATAAACAAGTTTTTATTTATTTATTGCTTAGATGGGCGGACGAGCTCAGAGCCCACCTGATGTTAAGTAGTTACCGCTTGTGATATAAGTTCTAAGATCTCAGTATAGTTACAACGGCTACCCCACCTTTCAAACCGAAACGCATTACTGCTTCAGTACTGGTGGGATCTTGATAAAACGGGATCCCACGAGAAGCGTCAAAATCGTTTCACCTGGGAGGTTCTGAGGTAGCAGATACGCGCCAAAAGAACAGTGGCATCGGGAACCTCCCCTTTTTTTTTGGAAGTCGGTTAAAAATAAAACTCTGAGGAGAGGAGAGAGGAAGTAGCCCTGGTGATTGACAAATTAAAGAGCGGACGGTTAGCGTGGTATGGACATGTGATGCGTAGAGAGAAGATGCATGTGACTAGGAGATGTATGGAAATGTTAGTGCAAGGTAGAGGGGGAAGAGGTCGATCGAAGAAGACATGGATGGAGTGTGTGAATGACGATATGAGAGAGAGAGGAGAGAGTGTTGAGCGGCTGATAGAGGAGAATGGAAGAGAAAAATTACCTGTACCGCCCCCATCTAGTGGGATAAGTTGGAGACAATGAAGAAGGATAAAAATAAAACACTAAATAATTTATTGAATTGCACGTTCGGTTGAACTATTTAATTCTCCGTTAAAAGAAAAATTTAAAAAAAATCTTCAGATTTTACAGAGCGTTATTAGAGCACCACTTTCTCGATAACGCGACTGGCCTTCAGACTGATTCTTCCATCTGAAATATTTGTACAAGTGATTATTGTCACAGTCAATAACGCTTACCAACCACTTTAGCACATTGAGAGCTGTTTCAACAAAAATAATTAAATTTTGTTATTGTCGCCCATGAACAATAGCGATGCCCGGGGCAGAGCCAAGGCATTGCCTAGAAATGAATTTAAGAACGAAACAAATAGCACGCCTTCATGACAAGCCCAAATAAAAGGTCAATAATATGTTTTTTTTATCCTAGTAATTAGGTTGATTTAATGAAAGCATGCCCATAGACACAGCCCACTGAGTTTCTCGCCGGATCTTCTCAGTGGGTCGCGTTTCCGATCCGGTGCTAGATTCTGCGAGACACTGCTCTTGCTAGGGCCAGTGTTAGCAACACTCCCGGTTTGAGCCCCGTGAGCTCACCTATACACGCTACAGTGAAGCTGAAATAGCCTCTTAAGGCTATCACCAATAGGTAGGAAAAAAAAACATTGTTTTCTGTTCAATGGGCGTATTTTTCAACCCAATCGAACCTTTGATGTCTAGGAGAAATGCCTTTAAAGACAAGATATGTGTCCCACACACAATTCAGGAGTGATTTATCTAAAGAAAAACAACATAAATGTCACTTATATTTCGTAATTACGCTTCGAAATTGAGTTCTGTGCCCCGAATTAACTCAGATATTTAAAACATCACATTAAAATGTAAAAAAAATATCCGAATATATTACTTAAATTAACCTAGACTAGACTTTTCAGAGCTGTGAATAAATTAAATAGACGAAACACGTGCACACACACCCAAAAAAAAAAACATAGCAAAAAAAAATCGTTAATGTCTGTACTCACCATGTTTTGAGTCATATTTTTTTATTTCATATATGGGTTTTTTTTTATTTATTTTTTTATTGCTTAGATGGTTGGCCGAACTCACAGCCCACCTGGTGTTAAGTGGTTACTGGAGCCCATAGACATCTACAATTTAAATGCGCCACCCACCTTGAGATATAAGTTCTAAGGTGGACGAGCTCTTAACCATCTCCGGTTATAGGTAGTAACCGGAGCCCATAGACATCTACAAAGTAAATGCCGTCATCAACCTTGAGATATGAGTTCTAAGGTCTTACTATACGAGTAGTTACAACGGCTGCCCCACCCCGCAAACCAAAACGCATATATAAAAAAAAAAAACGTAACACAATTTGTTTGCTATAACTTAGACTCTATTAAACTCTGTTCATTTACCCGCGTGAGTTGTAATCCGTGTGATTAGGGCGAGTTTTTTAACGTTCTCGATAACGTAGAAGTTAACTCATATTTGTATGGAGTTGGAACGTTTGCCTACGTTTCCCGCTAGGGGCGCTGTTCCAACTCAATACAAATTTGAGTTAACTTTTACGCTATCGAGAACGTTAAAAAGCTCGCACTATGAACACTGAAGTCTGGCGAAAACCGCTCGGTGAATTTAACTAAAAATAATAATCTTGTGGAATCTCTCGCTCTACTCCAGGTGTGGAGTGGATACGCATCATGAATGCAGGTCCAAGTTCCAACCAATAGCTATTATAGCAGACATTTCCTTTCGATTTTCGTGGAGAAAGAGAACTTATATCTCAATTGGCATTTATGTATAGTGCGTTTCAAATAAGCATGTGCACGTCAATGACCTTGATCTGTCAAAGTCCAATAAAAAAGTATGGACAGCAACAAAAACATTTTTTATTTACTATTTTTTAGTGATTTTTTTCCCTAATTATGAAGACTATTAAATATGTTTGTTTTAATGAACCATACTCTATATCGTTTTCTTGATATGTTGAGTACTAGTTGAGGTAAATTAAACATGAATTCAGATTATATTATATATAAAAAAACACATATTTTAAAGTCAAGGCTGCAACACCGTCGCGACTTATAATCTACTAGCGACCCGCCCTCGCTTCGCTTCGGAAACATTAAAACACACATGAAACCAAAAAAATAAAATAAAAAAAAAATAAAAAAAAGTAGCCTATGTTCATCAGGGACAATGTCGGCTTCTAATGGAAAAAGAATTTTTCAAATCGGTCCAGTAGTTTCGGAGCCTATTCGAAACAAACAAACAAACAAATCTTTCCTCTTTATAATATTAGTATAGATGGATGGGCGACGATGATGATGCTTACTCAAGCAATGGGATGAGTAGAATCGGCAAACTNAAAAAAAAATAAAAAAAAGTAGCCTATGTTCATCAGGGACAATGTCGGCTTCTAATGGAAAAAGAATTTTTCAAATCGGTCCAGTAGTTTCGGAGCCTATTCGAAACAAACAAACAAACAAATCTTTCCTCTTTATAATATTAGTATAGATGGATGGGCGACGATGATGATGCTTACTCAAGCAATGGGATGAGTAGAATCGGCAAACTCGAAGATTTGGATTATCTCTATATATATAGAGATATTTTATATAAAAATGAATTGCTGTTTGTTAGTCTCGCTAAAACTCGAGAACGGCTGAACCGATATGGCTAATTTTGGTCTTGAATTATTTGTGGAAGTCCAGAGAAGGTTTAAAAGGTAGATAAATATGAAAATGCTCGGAATTAAATAAAAATAACAATTTTGTTTTTCCTTTGATGTGTCCCCTGTCGGTCTTTTATTTATCGGTTGAAGCACTACGAAGTCTGCCGGGTCAGCTAGTAAATTAATATTTAATAATGTCGACCTTTTTCTACTGACTTTACCTAATTTTTTTTGATTTGACAGCTATGACATCACAATATGGCGCAGGTTCAAGCACATTCTTATTTGAAACGCATCATACGTCATTCATGTCCATAAGCTTCATAGTTTAATACTAATAAAAAGTAATATTAATAACTTACCTGTTAGAATTGAGTTCTTTAACACAAAAACACATACACACACGCAAAAAAAAACAAAACAAAAAAACATGCAGAATAGATTCATGCATACTTTTTAAGTGAGAGAATGCTCTCACCGCTCGATCTTAATGGGGTATCTTCAACACAAAAGACCAATGAATAAAACATAATATAATCCGATCAGTGAAGAGGTGGTTAAAATGGTTTTATTTTCACTACAGATAAAGGTCGTTATTTTGTACAATGACGTCACGGTTTCAAACGAAAAGAGGTAGTTGAAGAAGTTTTTTTGTTATGATATTTTCCCAATTTTCAAACTAAATAGTTTTCCTGTATAGTTGCAAAAATGTCGCTCAAACCAAATATCCTCCTCCATCTCTAGACTTTTACGGTTCGTTTCACGCAGAATTATCCAGCAGGGGTTTTGGGGTCTGGCCATTAGTTTCACTTTGGTTTTCTTCTTCACGTGGCTATTAGGGCGGGTGATGACAATTAGGGTAGCTTTATTTCGCATCGCTAAATCACACAAATACGCGCATTCGGTGATTTTTTTGAGCGATTTCTCTTGTTAATACGCTTTTATTAGCTTCAGACGTATGTATGTTTGTAACGGAATCCTTGAACATGATTTTGACCCCCTTCAAAACGCTGGATTAACTCGAAATTTGGTATACTTATTATGGACCGATGACAATTCAATATTAAAAAATAATTGAAAAAAAATTATGAAAAATTTAAAATTCAATTATTTTTTTTAGTTGGATTTTCTATAAAAGCGTATTTTGTTAGTTTTTTTTTAAATTATTATTTATTTTTCGAATCAAACTCGTCGTAAAGGTCGCTCAGTGAGCAGAGGCCTTGCAATTATACATGGAAACGTATGATATTAGCAGAGAAACATATTAGTAATTAGCCTTGCCCATGGAGCTATAAGGAAACTAGATTTCCGTTTTAATTGGCACCAACGGGCAATTTGCGCTAAGACGTGTGACGTAGTTAACGCCTCACTTGCGATTTGAGGTTTGATGGTAAACTGTACGGTTCGGTTATTGAAGAATTTTTCTGTGCTGGACTTGTGGATTCTGGGCTCGGTTGGAACTTCAGTGGTGGTCCATGGATATTGCAACGTGGATGATCTACATTGACGAGTGCTTTGAACGAGCTAGCTATTAGCGCGGTCCATTGTAGCTATTCGCAGGGCTCCAAGCAGCGCCACACGACCGATATGAATTGGTACAAATCTCAATACCTAAGAACGCCTGGCCAATCTTTTGTTTTTGGGCAGAGGACCGAATCTCCTAGGAGGTGTCTACGCCTAGAGGGCACGTAAAGGATTTGACGGCTTGCTTTGTTGGGAGCGGAGTCTGGTAAAGCTAGCCTAACCCTCCGAGGAGGAATAGGTAGGCAAAAAAATAATACCTCAGATTCAGAGTCTATCAAATTACGGCTACACGGTGTATAATAGTATTATGTCCGATCTTTGCCAGTCATAGACCCAATTGGAAACTATTCTATGGTTTAATCTTGCGTTTGTAACTTATAAAAAATGTGGGATGTTTCCAATTCCGATGTATTTTTTGTGATGTGTGTTATAACAGAATATTTTCCTAGATTAGCAGATTTTGTTGTTGATTCTTTTGTTTTTTTATTGAAAACCTATGCTTCTTGTGTGGTTCACATTTTATCAAGATCCGACCGGTGGTTATTGAGTTATATTTAATAATGCTTTTCTAATTGTTTTCGAATACATTAATGATGTTCTCATTTTATTCTGTTGAAGTCGGGTTATTTCTGTTTCTTTATTTGTTTTTGGTTAAAATTATATGTATTTTTGATTGTCTTTATAAAATAATATATTTCCGACGTTTCCAATACTTTACAGTTTTTCTGGTCGGGGTCAGTCGTCCGTGAAGTCTTACTGCCATATTGTAGTTTAATGCTCGATTTGTGGACGATTTCGGGGCCCATCTGGCGTTAAGTGGTCACCGGACATCCAGAGTATGAGGTACGAACGCTCCAGCCTTCGAACCGAAACGCATTATTCACCTACCCGTGCGGACTCACAAAACCCTCTACCACACGTGATTACGAAAATTATACAAACTTAAGTATACATAATGAATCGATAAGTTAATCATGTCGTCAACCAAAAAAATATATTGTTTAAAATACCAATTGAATTTATTAATGTGTTACCTTGAGGCGATTGAATAATATAAAAACTGGTTTTCAATAAATCTTGCGACATGAACAGTTTTCTACGTCAGAACCGGATTTCGGATATCACTATAACCGATTTTCCGGATTCGTTACCATGTGCTTGGTTGGATTCTTCTCGTCCTTGAGATATCTCAACTGTGCTTTATAGATACATCCAAAGATATATCTCCAATAAAATGGCCGCATTTACATCTTTAATTTGTTATCTTTTAATCGCCCTGAGAGAAGCCGAAAACTGAAGCAAATGGAAGCTGATTGTACAAAGAGCCACGAAGGGCTTTCAGGGACACGACCTTCAGCAATGAAGTATGCGACTAAGAAGAAGATGAAAGCTTTGTCTCTTTGATGTGGGTCCAGAAGTCTTGTGTTTACGGCATCCATGACTTCATAGATAGAACCCACTGAGTTTCTCGCTGGATCTTCTCAGCGGGTCGCGATTCCGATCCGATGGTAGATTCAGGGAAGCACTGTTCTTGCTAGGGCTAGTGTTAGCAAATTCTTTCAGTTTGAGCCCGTGAGCTCACCTACCCGTACGGGGTAGATGGAATAGTCTCTTAGGGTACCAGTTGTCGTAGGAAAAACGGCATCACGACAACCGTACGATTCTACAAGTTTAGATTGGTTCAATGCATAATTTGACGAAATCAAACCAACCTAAACTTGTACTAGTAAACGACCCGATAATGTTTTTGAGGAAAACCGACATTGAAATTCTTGCAAGAGAATGTTCAAGATTTACACTTATATATTTTATCAAATACTTCGCGCTGAACTATAAATATGAACTGACTGTTAAAAAAGTTATATATGAGTTGGAAACAGATAAAAAACTAACAGATTTAAAAAAAAAATTGTTGAAGTTTTCTAACCTTAATTTAACCTCTTCAGAGACGATTTTTTTAAACGTACAAAAAATTTGATATTAATATAGTTTTTTCTTTATAGCTCTTTGATCGTTTTGTATTGAAAACCAATCGCGAACAAAACCAATTAGCGAATATAGTGAATATTCAGTATAAATAATTATGTCTACATTAAAGGCAGAGTTAAACATACTATTATAATCATTTAAAGAAAAGTAGCACATACGTGCTAATGTCTATGAAGAGGTTAAATTAATTTTTCAAATACGGGAATGCTCGTAAATACTCATGCGTACTCACCTTTACCCAGAAACCCAGTGCCACCGGTCACAAACACACTCTGATCAGCGTAAAACTGCTGTATTTCTGTCGTTGTCTTTTTACCCTTGGTCAGTCTACGTTTTTCTTCTTCTTTGGCGTCAACCAAGTCTTCGTCGCCGTAGCAATTGTTCAGCCGGTTCGCGGACACGAATTCGTGGTCTTCGGAGTAGTCCAGCATGGGTGCTGTCGGGTTCATCGCCTGGTTCTCCACATCTGCGATGCGGACAGCGGTTTCTAATTCCTGAAGAGAGTTGGATATATTTGAGTATTTGGTAGAAATGGTCCTAAGTGGGGAAGGCTGTACCCCAAATTTGGTGGGCTCTGGTTCTCTCATAGCATCAAGTAAGGATCAAAATCTTTAATAAAGCTTTTAAGGGGGTCTTAACGACAGCAACGTTTCTGTTTAGTGCTGTCGTGACGAAGAGTGCTACCACCAGTTTTACTAGTACACCTTAAACAGGCTGAGAGGTGCAGGGAAACTCAGACCCCCCAGCTGTTGACGAGCGGTCGTATTAATAATTCTCAGAGAAGACCAGACATACAGATGACGAAACAGCTCGTTTGAAGACGCCCTAATTTTTGATTTTTCACGAATGCTCTTTTATGATTATAGATCTAACCTTATTAGTTGTTGCCCAATACGACTTTACGGATCCTCCCGATCCATTAACGGTGGTTTTAGTTACCACAAGCACCGGTCACCGTCCTCATCAAACCCGTCGCTTGCGACGAAGAGCTCGATGAGCGAATCAACCTACAGACACAACCCACTGAGTTTCTCGCCGGATCTTCTCAGTGGGTCGCGTTTCCGATCCGGTGGTAGATTCTGCGAAGCCCTAGCTAGGACCAGTGTTAGCATCACTCCGGTTTGAACCCCGTGAGCTCACCTACATGTTAGGGCGAAGCTGATATAGCCTCTCAAGGCTATCAGCATTGGTAAGGAAAAAAAGTTGTTAAGTGGATACATTGATTTCACAGTGTAAACACCGTGAACCTGCTCGAGACCTGAGATCAATTTTATGACAGACCTACGAATGTAACACCATGCACCGGTACCATCACCCCACTCTTTATGGAGGGGCACATCCGTGAAGATTCACTGTACCTCCTCCTAAACCACTAATCTAAACGGATATCCTTGAACTTACATGCAAATTATCCTGCAGCTCTTTGCTCAAGCTCCTCACGTGTTCCAGTTCCCTGAGTTGCTTCTCGGAAGGTTTCCCGTAGACGTCTATGTCGATTTTCTGACCTTTCCTCTGGGCTTCCGTCCATTTCTCCATCCTCTCCGAGACGGGTCCGCTCTGGGTGAGCAGCGATTCTTCTAGCTCGAAGTTCATCCTTAAAAAGAGAAATTCTCGTTACAATCAAAACGAACATCCAATATAGTAGTAGTTTGGCGTTCATGTTGATGTCCATGAGCGGCAGCGACTATGCCTGGTGGGCTATATGCTCAGTTGTCTACGGTGGCATGAACATTTTGCGATACAGTGTATTCACAGTCACGACTCTCTGGTGATTTTGAGCACCCTGTATGTTTCTGAGGCATTTAGGCTTTTCCATTCCCGTTGCGATGTCTATAAGCTCTGATGTAAACTGAACACCAGGTTAGCCGTAACGAGCTGCAAATGCTATAGTTTTTTGCTTAAATGGGTAAGGGAACTGACGGCCCCTGGACTTCAGCATCAAGACAAGACTGTCTACATTCTGCCTTCGTCGCGTAAACGAGTACTTCGGTCATATTGCTCGGAAAACACCCGATAGCCTAGAGAGACTATTCGTGACAGGAAAGATCGAGGGAAGGAGGATCGACCAAATCCGTACCACACTAGAGATCCCATTCCACGAAGCCATTCATGCGGCCAATGATCGGAGGCGCTGGAGGGACATTACGAGAAGTACAATCCTATCGAAATATCATCATGGTCACGACCCTCAGCAGTGAGGAAACGAAGCGAGGATAAGGACTTTAGCAACGTAGCTGCCGTCATATACCATACAACGACTGCCCCGACTTTCAAACGCATTACTGCTTCACGTCAGATATAATATACCTACCCGGGCGGGCTCACAAGACGTCCTAAAACCGGTAGAACAAGTCATTTGGTCGAAATTAAGTCGGTTTAAATAAATTATCAGGCACGTACGTACGTTTGTATAATTAATAAGACGTTTTGAACTGTATTAACATGTAAATCTAAACGGTGAAAGATCGCGCGTTTGATCTTTGAACTTGTGAACGTTTTGTTTGACGATGGCCGGGGATTTGGTATTTAAATATTTTATTCAATTGTAAGGTCCTTTTTTTCCCTACCTAAGCTGATGATAGCCTTAAGAGGCTATTTCAGTGTAACCTTAACTAGTAGCTGAGCTCACGGGGCTCAAACCTGACGTAGTTGCTAACATGAACCCTATCAAGAGACGTGTTTCGCAGAATCTACTACCGGATCGGAAGCGCAACCCACTGAGAAGATCCGGCGAGAAACTCAGTGGGCTGTGTCTGTGCGTTAATTTACTCGTCGCGCCCTTCGTCGCAAGCGACGGGTTCGACGAGAACGATGACCGGTGCTTGAGGTACCTAAAAGCACCGTTAGTGAATCTGGAGGATCCGAAATGACAAAAGGTCCAACAGCCATTTTAATATTTAAGGAAAACGCAAAGTAACCGAGGGCAGCCGTAGCCGGCAAAGCTATTTGGTTATTTGTTAAGATTACAACAATAACAAGTGCTTTTTTTAATCGATGCAATGGTATCTTTTATTTTTACACCATGACACGCCACACCCTTTGTCACACACTGAGCTCCGCGCTTGTGTTTGATCTAATAAACTTCTAGCATCATTCTTCTTCTGAGTCGGTCTCTTCAGTACTGAAGATCGTGTCTAGTTTGAAGTGTTGATCACTCGATGCACTATCCTTCCCCACGTCTTCCTGTCCTCGGAGCTCTTTATAGCCTCTGTTATTGGCAGACCGGTGAGCGTCTGCGGGATCTTTTCCCGTCAAACTGACCAACTAACATCAGCTTTTCTATGTTATCGGAGTCCCTAAGAGCGATGGAGACCGAAGTACGTAAGAATACGCTGGAAGTAGATAGCGGACAGTCTTGTGGTCAGCATAATTGCAAACAGCATCATTACAAACTTGAAAATAATTATAATTACATAGCTGCATTAGACCTTTACAATAACAAGAAAGTGTATTCAGAAATCGACGTTGAAAATTAACAACAAGAAAATCCAGACGATAAATACGAAAGTAACTCTGATTTTCACGAAATTCCGTGTGACTAAACAGCATGCCTATACCTGAAGCATTTAGGACTGCCGAAGATAGATAAATCTGGAGAGGAATTGTGCGGCTGGTGATCAGAGATCAGTCACGATTTCCAGCAATGAAGATACCGACTCACGACCGACGCAAAGAAGACGAAGATAGATTAAGCCCTAGGATAGTGGGTGGGTTGCCGTTATCCTAATAATGACCATGGGTCTCTGCCCTCACGATGTAACAAGTTGAAAGATAGTTTTCAAACAGATAGCCACGTCTTCAAATGCGTAACACAATCGGTCACAATCACAATCACATATCCGCCTTCATGATTCGTTTTTGCTTAGACGCGTAAACAAGCTCACAGACCTCTTGTGAGTCCGCACGGGTAGGTACCACCCTGCCTATTTCTGCCGTGAAGCAGTAATGCGTTTCGGTTCGAAGGGTGGGGCATCCGTTGTAACTATACTTGAGACCTTAACTTATATCTCAAGGTGGGAGGCGCATTTACGTTGTAGATGTCTATGGGCTCCAGTAATCACTTAACACCAGGTAGGCTGTGAGCTCGTCTACTCATCTAAGCATTAAAAAATAAATAAAAAGAAAACCTCCATTCGGACTCCGTCAATTTTCTCTAAGTACGTAACAAATGTTTTAATATCTAAATTTATGAGTAAAAATTAAATATAAATTTTATAACATAATATTATTTGAAGGTAACACGTATTAGAACACGTAATTATAATAATAATCGTGCTGATCAAACAATATAATCACGTTTCATGCGGAACATAAAAGAAAATACGTGATATGGATTTATTTCATTTCACTGTCGAATTTCAATGTCGTTTAAAACAGAGCAGTGTGCTTAGTGCGAGTTTTTTAACGTTCTCGATAGCGTGAAAGTTAACTCAATTTTGTATGGAGTTGGAACGTTTGAATATGTTTGCTGCTAGGGGCGCTGTTCCAACTGCGTAGTAATTTGAGTTAACTTTTACGCTATCGAGAACGTTAAAAAACTCGCACTAATCACACAGTACAGTGTCCGATTAAGTGCGTGCTCATATTAAATAATGCTTATTTGATGCTAGGGGCGCTGTTCCAACTGCATACAAATTTGAGTTAACTTTTACGCTATCGAGAACGTTAAAAAACTCTCCCTAATCACACAGTACAGTGTCCGATTAAGTGCGTGCTCATATTAAATAATGCTTATTTGATGCTAGGGGCGCTGTTCCAACTGCATACAAATTTGAGTTAACTTTTACGCTATCGAGAACGTTAAAAAACTCTCCCTAATCACACAGTACAGTGTCCGATTAAGTGCGTGCTCATATTAAATAATGCTTATTTGCCGCTAGGGGCGCTGTTCCAACTGAATACAAATTTGAGTTAACTTTTACGTTATCGAGAACGTGTGAGAACGTGTTTGTGTGATTGAAGAATACGGACAGTTATGTTCTTTTGTGCGTTTGCTAGAGGCGCCACGCAGTTATGCCTATGCCTTGCCTTTGCAAGCCGTCGTGGCCTAAAGGGTAGTGATACAAAAATGACGATTTTTCCGAAAAATGTATAGTATATTATCTTGTTTAACTCATCCGTGATATAAGCATTTAAACAATACGAAATCGCAATAAAATTAATGTCGTTTAAAAATTAAAAACTATCATTGCTGCTGCTGTTTGTATATGAGTTCTTTGACTCCGTTATTATTTGTAACTAGAGGTCTATGCAAGTTTATTCGCGACCTACAGGATGGACCGGTTTTTATTAAGGATATTGCAGTGTGGCTACAAAGTTGCGCGTTCTATTTAGGTGCATTGGATGCGACGATAATAGAGGGGTCTGACAGAGAAGTGCGCTATATGCGAGAAGTACCCTATATTTTATTTTTATTGAAGGATTTTGTAAATTTTCAGAAACCACAAATTGATGAAATTTAATAAATTTGCCTATAGCAAATAAATACTTGTATGTTTTTATTTTTTATTTTCAGTGTTACACAATAATGAAATACCATATCTTTAACAACATATAAGTTTAGGGGTATCCGCTACAAGATGGCGCTAGTTTCCAGACAAACAAAACGATTTGTCTTAAAGTATCGCAGTTTCAGGGCCCCGAATAAATCAATACACGTACCACCTACACCACCGTTGGTTGGCTGGTAGAGTACGCCTTAGGTGTTAAGTTCGTTACTATACTCTTGCGAATAAAGTTAATCGAATAAAAAAAGTATTACAAGTTGTAAGTAGTGGATGTTTCAAGCCGGGCCTCCAAGCGATCCGGGCAAGGCCGGCCTGCCTTGTTCGCAGGCCGGAACGTATGACTAATTAACGCAAATGATGGCAGATAAATAAATTACTATAAATAAATAAAAAAACACGTGTGGCACTCAGGGACTGCGGCGGTAAAGCTATTGCATAGCATTTTTTAGCAACTTATGCAATTATAATTAGACAATAATAATTTAATATTAAAACAATAATAAAATAAGACCACGCTATATTTATAAACATTAACAAAAGCAAAACATTAACTGTCCCCTTCACAGCTTAAGCTAGACCACGCGAGAGAGAGATGGGTAGACTTTTCATGATGCGCATGCAGTGCGACGTCACGCCGCGCGCTTATTCACAAACACTACACAAGCGCAACGTGTGAATGTGTTGAACACGAGCTACATGGTAGGCGAAGTGGGGGTGTTAGGTTTTATTTTCGTTACGGAATTTCTTGTCGCCGCCCTCAAAGCCTGCTATAAAAGCTATGCAATAGCTTAAAGCTATAACTGAAATTAGGGTTTCCTGTGTTATGGAAAGGTAGCTTAACAGCCTGGCCACGGGACATTCGCCGATGCGAATATTCGCGCGGTGCGAACGGCGAAGCGTCTAGCGACTAAAACAAGCGCATAGAAATGTACCTAACAAGCCACGCGCACCGGCGACCGGCGAAGCGACCGGCGAAATGTACCGAGCGAATCGCGCGATGCGGCGGGCGAGCAAAACAAATGCATGAATACGGACGGCGCGAGCCACGGAGTCGAGCGGTAGTCGCGGCGAATAGTGCAGTGATTAAATGAGTTTAGTTGTTTTCGCCGCGAAAAATTAACGCCGAAATTTTTATATTTTTTATTTATTTTTTATTTTATATTTTTAAAGTCGTCGTGGCCTAACGGACGTCCGGTGCAATCGTGTTGAGCGATGCACCGGTGTTCGAATATCAGGCGGGTACCAATTTTTGTAATGAAATACGTACTCAACAACACTCAACGTTCACGATTGATTTCCACGGTGAAGGAATAACATCGTGTGATAAAAATGAAATCTTCAAAATAATAATTTGCGTAATTACTGGTGGTAGGACCTCTTGTGAGTCTACACGGGTGGGTACTACCACCCTGCCTATTTCTGCCGTGAAGTAGTAATGCGTTTCGGTTTGAAGGGTGAGGCAGCCATTATAACTATACTTGAGACCTTAGAACTTATATCTCAAGGTGGGTGGCGCATTTACGTTGTGGATGTCTATGGGCTCCAGTAACCACTTAACACAAGGTGGGCTGTGAGCTCGTCCACCCATCTAAGCAATAAAAAAATAAAATAGCTGAAATACTAGCTAGACCAGCTATTTGGAAGTCTAGCCACCCAAAGTATTTCTCGTACTTCTTGTGGAATTCTCCATCTATAGGTATACTCCGATTCTTATTCAAATCATGTACTTCACAATCTTTTCCAAATAATAGGTCCTGAACCAAAAAACTATTAATTTGTAAGCAATATCGAGATAATTTCGATATAGACATTTCGCTGTCGGACTTCCTTACTAGTCGCGGCGGCGAACGTGAGTACCCGTGGCCTGCAAACGGTGTTGCGCGAATGGTCGCCTCGCCCACCGCTTCGCTGTTCGCACCGCCGATCCCCGTGGCCAGGCCGTAAGGGATTATTCCGGCTACGCGTGGACAGGTAGGTGAGCTCACGGACTCAGCCTGAGAGAATTTTCTAACACTAACCCTAGCAAGAGCAGTGCTTCCCCGAATTTACTACCGAATCGGAAGCGCGACCCACTGAGAAGATCCAGCGAGAAATTCAGAGAGTTGTGTCTATGGAATTATGGGATGCCGTAAACACAAGACTTCTGAACCCACATCAAAGAGACAAAGATTTAAATGCGACCATTTTAAGGGAGATATATCCGACAAGAAACTCAGTGGGCTGTGTCTATGGGTTAGTTCGCTCGTCGCCATCGAAGAGTTCGACAAGGACGGTGATCGGTGTTTGAGGGTCCTAAAAGCACCGAGAGTGAATCCGTGGGATCAGAAAAAAACATTTTTCGGGCGATGGCGGCTTTGCATTGTCCCGTCGTCTGAGTCGGATATCTAAGCTGTCATTCTGTGTCGCCGCCACATACCAAAGATACAGAATTTCTTCGGACTTTTACTGGTAAACCAGTAGCATACCGCTTTGAGTTCAAAATTATTATCCTGCGATTCCAATGCGAATACATCGTAAACAAAGGTCGACCGGAACTCAGTGCTTCCAAAATATTGTCTCTGGATTCGTTTTTTTTATTGCTTAGATGAGTGGACGAGCTCACAGCCCACCTGGGGTTAAGTGGTTACTGGAGCCCATAGACATCTACAACGTAAATGTGCCACCCACCTTGAGATATAAGTTCTAAGGTCTCAAGTATAGTTACAATGGCTTTTTTTTTTTTTTTTTTTTTCGGGCCGGTGGCCGAACCTCCTACGAGGTCCCCGCGCCTAGGGGGCGCGCGGGGTATGTGAGACTCAACGATCTGCAGGTGTTGAGAGTAGATCGCGGGCCCAAGGATTTTAGGGCCCACCCACTAAACGACTCCCCTGCACTCTTACACCCGACGTCCGATCTCCGTCCGGGGTCAGAACCCGTTCAGAGTAGGGGGGTTCCCGCGGTCAACACTACAACCAGACACGCGGCGCCACCCCGAGGACGCCCNGGGCGCGCGGGGTATGTGAGACTCAACGATCTGCAGGTGTTGAGAGTAGATCGCGGGCCCAAGGATTTTAGGGCCCACCCACTAAACGACTCCCCTGCACTCTTACACCCGACGTCCGATCTCCGTCCGGGGTCAGAACCCGTTCAGAGTAGGGGGGTTCCCGCGGTCAACACTACAACCAGACACGCGGCGCCACCCCAAGGACGCCCGACCGACGGGTCGTCGAGGCGATAGTCGACGACCAACGACGTCAGTCTCCGCGGTACGGCGGCCCTACCAGGCCGCCCGGACGGTGCCGCTGGTGTTCCGGGATACCCCGCTGGGCCAGAACCAGCCTGCCGGGTCGGAACGCGATACACCGCCGACCGGGTTGCTCTTCAACAGTATGTTCGGCGACAATAGCGACGACGAAAATGCGGACCGCATCGCCGTAGATAGTTACAATGGCTGCCCCAACCTTCAGACCGAAACGCATTACTGCTTCACAGCAGAAATAGGCGGGGTGGTGATACCCGCACGGACTCACAAGAGGTCCTGCTACCAGTAAGGCATCGTTACGGCATTTTCTGAAAAAACCTCTTTTTCGTCTGTCTACTCCACGCTAGATGGCGCTTTCCACATTGCTACTTGAAGTGCTGCGTCCATTGCGTGGTTTTGTTAATGCAGTTACACAATATTTTTGTTTTTTATTTCGCAATAAATTTTGTTTTATTTATGTATGTTAATTTTTTTTTAATAAAACACATTTTTTTAAATTAAAAACAATGAATTTTAAATAAAAGTCGCATCCAAGGTGGCAAGGTGCCAAAATACTCAGCAAGGTTATACGAAAAATGTAATACATATGTAATTTTTTAATTTTTTTTTTTTTTATTGCGTGTATGGGTGGACGAGCTCACAGCCCTCCTGGCGTTAAGTGGTTACCGGAGCCTTTAGACATCTACATGATTTTAGGCCTCTCAAGCACCGGTCACCGTCCTCGAACTACCGCGAACTAACCCATAGACACAGCCCACTGAGCTTCTCGCCGGATCTTCTCAGTGGGTCGCGATTCCGATCCGGTAGTAGATTCAGCGAAGCACTGCTCTTACTAGTGCTAGTACCCGTCACCGCTCACCTACCCGTCCGGAAGTAGCTGGTATAGCCTCTTAGGCTACCAGCGGATAGGTAGGGAAAAATAAATGAGCAATGCGTAGAAAAAGCGTCAATTATTTTTTTATTATTATAATAAAGAAATTTTGGAAAAAAAGAGCAGCAACAGTGAAATAATTTTATTTTTATTTGCCACGATCCTAATTCTATAAATGTGTACACATACAAGCTCCAAGTGATCTCGCTCGGAAAGTGGAAGACCTTTTTGACGCTTCCTCCAAACCGATGGATGACCCCGACGTGGTTTTAATTCGCTACCTTCTGATTAAGAATTAGTTATTTAAATATTTAATCTAAGAAATCTAGATAATTAATGGACGATTAATAAATATAATATCTAAATAAACAAATCATTAATATAAGAAGAGGAAAGATTAGATTTTTTGTTTGTTAAGGTCTTTTTTTATTATGTTAGTTACAGTCAGAATCAGATTTGTCTAAAAGATTATTCATCACGATCAATAATAAATTATAGTTCCCGAAGCGAAGCGAAGGCGGCTCGATTGTTATTATATTATTATGTATATCGAGGGGTGAATGGCTGTTTGGTTTAAGCGACATTTATCTTAACACTCGACATTTATCATTGTAATTAAAAGTCAGTTTTATTTGGTACTACCCGTACTCGTGCGCTTCGCTGGGCATTTAAAATCAACATTATTATTTATTGTCATTATTATTAGGGAGTCCAACACTCATATAAATATTAGCCTATACATTAAGTACATGTATTTTCTACATGGATACCAAGTTTCAAGTCAATCGGATGCATGGTTCAGTAGTTATAACGGAACATCCGTAAAATCCACTGTAGATTTATATATTGGTATAGATTAGCATCAACACAGCGATGTTTTTAATTGAACTTCAATTAAGTGTATCACATTTGAATAAGTGAAGAAGTGTTTTTTGTTATAATATTTATACCAAATTTTAAACTTCAAATGGCTCTCCTGTAAAGTTGCAAAATGTCTATAGGCAGCGGCTTGGCTCTGCCCGTGGCATTGCTGAAGTCCATGGGCGACGGTAACCACTCACCATCAGGTGGGCCGTATGCTCGTCTGCCTACAAGGGCATTATAAAAAAGAAGTCGCTTAAACCAAATAGCCTTTCGATATTATTTCCGGCGCTTCGAATACAGTTACCGTCATCAACGGTCTCTAGTCACGGTGGTAAGTGTAAAATAACTTTAATTACATCTACAAATCAAGAAAACCGACGAAACTACACTTCGATACGCGTAATGTAGTTTTTACAATACTTTAATTGTAGTTTTTATTTTATTAGCGTCATAAAAATACATAAGAACGCTTTAAACATCAATATTATTGAATCAGAGACACGTAGCATTGTTAAGATTTGCATTGTATTTATTAGATTTGTAGTGTACATAAAATAGTGAGTGATTAAGAATCGTGTTCTTTCTTTATCGATTGGATTATCGTTTCAAATTAACTAAAGTAATTTTTTAAAACGGTTTCTTTTTTGAAGTGAAAACTTATTTAGCCAAAATTTTTGAAGGTTTCACATCTTTTTTTTTCTAACCTAAACTCATAGCCTTGAGAGGCTATTTCAGCGTAACCTTAACTAGTAGGTGAGCTAATGGAGCTCAAACCGAGAGTGTTGCTAACACTGGCCCTAGCAAGAGCAGTGCTTCGCAGAATCTCTCTCGGATCGTTTGGAACCTCTGGGTCTGCGGAGGGACTTCGGTTCCCTTTGTATTTTGTACCGTATGTTCCATGGGGAGTGCTCTGAGGAATTGTTCGAGATGATACCAGCATCTCGTTTTGACCATCGCACCGCCCGCCACCGGAGTAGAGTTCATCCATACTAGAGTAGAGTTCATGCATACTATCTGGAGCCACTACGTTCATCCACAGTGCGTTTCCAGAGATCTTTTTTGCCACGCACCATCCGGCTATAGAATGAGCTCCTCTCCATGGTGTTTCCGGAGCGCTATGACATGTCCTTCTTCAAACGAGGCTTGTGGAGAGTATTAAACGGTAGGCAGCGGCTTGGCTCTGCCCCTGGCATTGCTGACGTCCATGAGCGACGGTAACCACTCACCATCAGGTAGGCCGTATGCTCGTCTGCCTATACGGCAATAAAAAAAAAAATATTTTTTAGTATTCCGAATTTAATACTTTAATGCGCTTGATTTGAAAGAGATAGAAAGAGTAAGTTTGTCCTTTTCTAGACTAAAAGAGACTGTTTAATTTTATAAACTGATAGAATGTATTATATGTTTGTAAGTCGCTCGAAGTATAAAAATTACTTTCTTAAAAATGTTAGTTAAGCTACTTCAATTAATTTTAAAGGTGCGATTTTTTAATGTATCGAACTTTCTAGATACGTCAAAACGATCGAGGTCAATGGCATTTCGTTTTGGACAAATGGTTTTTTTTTTTATATATTAATTACATTTAATTTTATTAAAACACTTGTCTTGGACGTGAAATCAATTATGTACAGTTATTGGTAGCGATATGGGGGAATTGACAGATTTTAGGCGGTGATCGAACTCCGTAAAACATCTGAATTAACTGGTTTTAATTTTATTGTATGTTTGTGTTTGTTTTTTTACCTACCTATTTTAGTAATCTCAAGGGCTCACATTAGATTCATCGAGCGAGTAGGTGAGCTCACGGGCGTTAACCTGACGTGTTTGTTAAGTTACCGAAGCTTATCTATATATTAATACGTGAAGCAAAAACTTTGTATCCCTTTTTACGAAAATTGCGCGGACGGAGGAGTATGAAATTTTCCACATTTATAGAGAATATAGAGAAGAAGTGCACAATACTAATATTTTTTTAAAATAATGCATAAAAGATCCATTAAATCAATAAAGAAAACATTACACACACTACATACCATGTATTTGACGCACACACGCATGCATACTATTTATTGTCAAACTTTTGTTCTTGACGTCTGTGGTCAAATTGAGAATAGATTAAATATTGTTTGTCTTTGTTAATATTTTTTATAGTATAGTCTTGGCGAAATTTGTGAATTAACAATAGAACCTTAATAATGTTCCAACTTATAATTTCAATTAATTATAGTCGAATTTCGACTACTGTGGGACCACTAGTAAAAATAACAACGCGAATTCTCAAACACTGAGACGATGCTTGTTACTCAAATTCGTTGTCGCCTCGCCTTCAATTATCCTACAAACGGCAAATAGGTAAACAATGGAGTTGAACTTAAAACAAACAATGTGTCCTAACCCTGTGACTGCTGTGTAGGTCACCGGTGCCCTACGCGGCGCACTGAAGTAGAGAAGTTCTAAGCGAGCAAGCAGAAATTCTAAGAAATTTCTATAACCATGGGATCATGTCCCTACCTACAAGATGGCAAAAAGCTATCGAACAAAACGGTACCTAGTTAAATGTAAATAAACTATATTAAAAAATGTTGTGAATTTTCTTAAAAAATGCGAAGAAACTTTTCCCCCAACCTATTATGATGGCTACCCGCCACAACGTGAATTAGCTTTCTCCTTCGATTGTAACATAAATATACATATTTTTGAAGTATGTATATATTTAATTGGCGTTTTATTAACATGAATACGATTCTGTTTACGCAATTATCTGCCCGACCTTCAAAGCGGTCGAGCTAGCTGTGCTTGACGTATGGAAACAGCAAAAACTGCTTCTGTTCTGATCATTACTGAATTAACCTGTTTACTTTGTAAATTACAGCTCGTAATCAAATACATGGAATAAAACAGTAGAATCAACCTTTTTTTTCCCTACCTTAGCTGATGGTCTTGAGAGACCACATCAGCGTCACCGGGCAAGTAGGTGAGCTCACGGGGCTCAAACCTGACGACGTTGCTAACACGAACCCTAGCAAAAGCAGTTCTTCGCAGAATCTACCAGCGGATCGGAAACGCGACCCACTGAGAAGAATCAAGCGTTGCTCGTGCTATGAAATAAAAAAATAATTGAAAATAAATCTTCTTTGTCGCTTTCTTAGTTATTCAAAGGTCGTGACCTTGAAACTTGACCGTGGTCTGTCTCATCAGCTGTTTCCACCGGTTTTCAGCTTCACGTAGGGTGATTGCGACGAGTAGCCCAGTTAGGGTGGTTCTTTGGTCACACCAGCGGCTAGGTGATTGGCCGCGTGGTCTTTTTCCCTCCACCTTGCTTGACACAATCAATAGGCCGCTGCGTTGGATGAGGTGGGGAGCATTTAGTAGCGGGGTGCCCGAGGTCGACAGATGGCTCATTTTCTTATGCCAACTGCGGAAAGGACTACACCGCCGTCTATAGACGGTGCCCAGTTTTCCGCAGGAGGGCGAGGATGGTGGGAGCTACCATTTCCCCTCCGATGTATCGGGCGCCGCGGGCTGGGGTGCTCTTAGCTACTTTACCTTCTACTTCCGTTCCAAAGGGGAAAGGGAAAGGGAAATCCTCCTAGCCCCAACTTCCTCCCCAGCTTATTGATCCCCCCTACCGTCGTAGTAGAGGCTAAGCCATCGGCGGCAACACTGATGGCAGAAGCCGATGCTCCGAGGCAGGGTAAAAAACCTCTTCCTGCCCCCCGTATTAAGCGATTAGCCGTATAGATATCCGGCTTTGCTGCCTGACTCCTCGCGCTTTGGGAGAAATTGGCCGAGGTGGTCTCCGGAGTAATCCTAGATATCGCCTAGCCGCCGCGGCCACGCCCCAGGCGGCAAACGTAGGCAGACGTTCCAACTCGATACAAATTTGAGTAAACTTTTACGCTATCGAGAACGTTAAAAAGCTCGCACTAAGCACGCTGTACTCAGCCATATAAGTTTAACGTAATCAAGTCGAAACAAATGATGTATGATTAAAGGGTTACGGCTCCAAATCCTTGATCGCATCAACGGATTTTATGATAACTTCCTTATTAGTATATTTATTAATGTTTGCTTTTTTTTTTTAATGTTTCTGTATTACGAGTATTATTTGATAATAGGGATGTCTAGTTGTCTCTATCTATTTACAATGAATCGATGTTTAAACAAGAAGGAAAGTGGCGTAAGAAAGAGGGAAACTTAAAACCGGGTGAGCCGCAAAATTATAATTTGCGTAATTACTGGTGGTAGGACCTCTTGTGAGTCCGCGCGGGTGTGTACCACCGTCCCGCCTATTTCTGCCGTGAAGCAGTAATTCGGTTTGAAAGGTGGGGCAGCCGTTGTAACTATACTGAGATCTTAGAACTTCTATCTCAAGGTGTGTGGCGCATTTACGTTGTAGATGTCTATGGGTTTCAGTAACCACTTAACACCAGGTGGGCTGTGATATCGTCCCCAAACCAAGGCAATAAAAAAAAAAAAATCGACGGCTTCAGACCGCAGCTACCACCATGGGACAGTGGTTCCGGAAGTGGCGCATCGACATCAACCCCACGAAAAGCACAGCTGTGCTCTTCAAAAGGGGTCACCTTTCGAACACCACATTCAGCATCCCACTCCCGACTAGGCGCGTCAACACCTTCGCCTCCGCCATTCGCCGAATCATGATGTACGACCAACCCATACCATGGGCCCCGAAAGGTCAAATACTTAGGCGTCACCCTCGACAGAGGGATGACATTCCGCCCCCACATAAAGACGGTACGCGACCGCGCCGCCTTCATACTAGGACGTCTCTACCCGATGATATGCAGGCGAAGTAAAATGTCCCTTAGAAATAAGGTGACACTCTACAAAACTTGCATACGCCCCGTCATGACCTATGCAAGCGTAGTGTTCGCTCACGCGGCCCGCACTAACTTAAAATCATTCCAAGTCATTCAAACCCGTTTTTGCAGGATAGCCGTCGAAGCACAGTGGTTCGTCAGGAACGTCGACCTCCATGACGACCTGAACTTAGAGTCCATCAGGAAGTATCTGCAGTCGGCATCGATGCGCCACTTCAATATAGCGGCACGACACGAGAACCCTCTCATCGTGGCCGCCAGTAACTACATTCCCGATCCTGCGGACAGAATGGAGAGCAGTCGACGTCGCCCCATACACGTCATCTCGGATCCTCCCGATCCACTAACGGTGCTTTTAGGTACCTCAAGCACCGGTCATCGTTCTCGTCGAACCCGTCGCTTGCGACGAAGGGCTCGACGAGTAAATTAACTTTCAGACACAGCCCACTGAGTTTCTCGCCGGATCTTCTCAATGGGTCGCGTTTCTGATCCGGTGGTAGATTCTTCGAAGCACGGCTCTTGCTAGTGTTCGTGTTAGCAACGTCGTCAGGTTTAGTCCCGTAAGCTCACCTACTGGTTAAGGTTACGCTGATATATAGCCTCTCAAGGCTATCAGCTTAGGTAGGAAAAAAAATTAAACCCACTTTTAAGGTTTCGATTTTGAATTTTAAACCCTTCTTACCTAACTATTAAAAGATTGTATTTATGATAAACGAAGTGGAGACAGAATTATTTGTTGGAAATTAATTTTATCTACGTCACAACAATCATAATGCAATTCGGAGGTAGCCCCGCAATGTAAAGCAAATCAACAAGCTGACACGCTGGTCAATGAACTAAATATTAACGCTATACATTGCCGTTCTATCGCGAGCAGCCCTATATCATTTTTTATATAATTATTTTATGTTCTGTTCGCATACGGAAGTGGCCAATACATTATCATAATTATATTTGTTGAATATGTTTCAATTACGCACTTTTTTTATTGCTTAGACGGGTGGATGAGCTCGCAGCCCACCTGGTGTTAAGGACATCTACAATGTAAATGCGCCATCCACCTTGAGATATAAGTTCTAACGTCTCAGTATAGTTACAACGGCTGCCCCGCCCTTCAAACCGAAACGCATTACTGCTTCACGGCAGAAACAGGCGGTGGTGGTACCTACTCGCGCGGACTAACAAGATATCTTACCACCAGTAAGATTTGTTACTTGTTACGCCTATTTCTGCCGTGAAGCAGTAATGCGTTTCGGTTTGAAGGGTGGGGCAGCCGTTGTGACTATACTGAGACCTTGACCTTATATCTCAAGGTGTGTGGCGCATTTACGTTGTAGATGTCTATGGGCTCCAGTAACCACTTAACACCAGGTGGGCTGTGAGCTCGTCCACACATCTTAGCAATAAAAAAAAAAAGGTCTTGGAGCATTAGTTATTGTATTTATATCGTTTACTGTTCGTTCTGGTCTCGTGAGCGCGTCGTGGTCTAGCCTAGATACCAAAACAATTTGATTAGCTTCTGCTATGTGATTCCGGGGTCGAAAACTTGAGAAAATCCTAAGTCCTCGGATCTTTTGGTAACTGCAAATCCATGCGTTACTATCGTGGTGGTACCTAGCACAAGATATTTGACAGATTGCTGAATCTCGCTTATTACATTTTCAAGATAAGCTTGTATAAGCATGTCGGGAAAATCGCATTATTAAGACCATAGTCAGACTTCATGAGGGCGAATAGCTAGGGTGATCGAGTTAAGAGGAATATGGAGTACACAAAACACGTTTGTTGTCTTAGACCAATTTAGAAATTTTCTCTTGATGTTATTAAACGAAAGCAAACGAAGAAAGAAAAGTTGAGTCTTATGATAAGGCCCATTCTGAGCGACCACATCTCAATGCCATATGTCATCACTGGCAACACACACTACGCAAGGACTTTCGATTTGAGACAGTGTGGTATTTTTTTTATTACCCTTGCAAGCATACGAGAATACGGCCCACCTGATGGTGAGTGGTTACCGTCGCCCATGGACTTCAGCAATGCCAGGGGCAGAGCCAAGCCGCTGCCCACCGTAAACTACTCTCCACAAGCCTCGTTTGAAGAAGGACATGTCATAGCGCCCGGGAAACACCGTGAAGGGGAGCTCATTCCAAAGCCGGACGGTACGTGGCAAAAAAGATGGATTATCATCCAGGATTATCATCTATCTTTTTCAGACATCTATCTATCAATAGATGGGTGAGATGTCTGGAAATGCACTGTCTGATGAATTTGTGATGAGAAGATTTTACTTAGCTGAGATTATTCCGTGTGATAAGATAGACATATTGTGTATACCTATAAATACACTGCAAACAGTATAATATCCTTTGCCGTCCTCACAATCAGTTTTCAAGATCTAAATACATAATTTTGACGTCAATGCAACAAAAAACATATTTATAAGCACATCCATAATTACGACAGTAGTGTTTTTTTTTTGTTTGTTTGTTTTATAACAAGATGAGCAATATGAGGCCACAAATTCCCAATAAGTTACTTGATATAATTGGTTATAAATGAGTCGTCTATTATCAAAGGTGGCAATCTGTGCATTTGGACAAAAAAAATTTATTGATATGTCAATACAGATTGAGTTGAATATAATCGTCTCCTTCAAAGAATACGGTTCAAAACCTGCATTAAATAAAGGTTAATAGTTAACCTGTTATTTATCTAAGATGTCGTTCCGAAGAGTTTTGTGACTGCCGATGGAATACAAAGTCAATAATTCGTTTTTCTGATTTACCAATCATTGTCCAAAAGTCAGATTGCCGCCTTTGATAATAGTCGACTCAAATGAAGATTAGGATTCTTGTGGTTTTCAAGAGCGTGGACATAGCTTTTCCTTTTCCCTACCTCTGCGCTGGTAGCCTAAGGGGCTATTACAGCTACGCGCGGGTAGGTGAGCTCACGGGCTCAACCTGAGAGAATTTTCAATTTACTAGCCCTAGCAAGCTTCGCTGAATCTAGCACCGGATCGGAATCGCGACCCGCTGAGAAGATCCGGCGAGAAACTCAGTCGCCGGACATAACTAAAACTGGAGTTACTTAAACTCGCATTTTTATTGTAACCAGTGGTCCCGCAGTAGTCGAATTTCGACTATAATTAATTGAAATTAAATGTTTGTACACTATTATGATTCTATTGTCAAATACTATTTATTATACTTTTATAATCACAGATTTCGCCAAGTCTACACTTTAGACAAATATTAATAAAGACAAACAATATTACTCTATTCTCAATTTGACCACAGACTATAAGTAATAAGAAAAGTTTGACAATAAACAAATAGTATGCATGCGTGCGTGTGTGTCAAATACATGATAGTGTGTGTAATGTTTTTATTTCTTGATTTATTGTATTTTTTATGCATAATTAAAAAAATATTAACTTTCTGCACTCCTTCTCTATATTCTCTATAAGTGTGGGAAATTTCATGCTCCTCCGTCCGCGCAATTTTCGTAAAAAGGGGTACAAAGTTTTTGCTTCACGTATTAATTTATAGATGATATTATTTCAGAGCCTTCGAGAATTATTTACGGCTTCTATCATCGATAATCGAGCGAGCAACGCAAAAGGAAATTTAATTTAAATGCAGATTTAAATAAAACTGTTTTTTTATTAAGATTCAACCTCGCATTCTTTATTGTTAAGTAAATCATATTAATTCCAACGCTTTGAATTTTAATTTTACTAAATTAAATAAGTTACTGAATAAAAATTGTTCAAAAAAACATCACGGAACGTTATTTGATTAGGTGAACAATTTTAATTTTAACTTGCGTCTAAATTTCAGTAAAATTGTGTACGTATTCGTGTATGCGAATGTTATTACTGGTGGTAGGACGTCTTGTGGGTCCGCACGGGTAGGTATCACCACCCTGCCTATTTCTGCCGTGAAGCAGTAACGCGTTTCGGTTTGAAGGGCGGGGCAGCCGTTGTAACTATAGTTGAGACCTTAGAACTTATATCTCAAGGTGGGTGGTGCATTTACGTTGTAGACGTCTATGGGCTCCAGTAACCATTTAACACCAGGTGGGCTGTGAGCTCGACCACCCATCTAAGCAATAAAAAAAAATGTTTATCATTTGTTATTTGAAAATCTAAATTTCAGTGTAGACTTTTACTACTCGTAGCAGTATTTATCTACCATCAAATCTATATGGGCTTCATAATCCTGCACAGAGCCAACATCATATTTGTCCTTAGCAAAAACAGATTTGTATTTATCTACTAACTTCTCAATTTTCAATTAAAAAGATTTTAATATGACAGGAACAGTGGAAATATTCCATTCCCGATACTTTTAGTGCAGCCTAGGTATATAGTGAAACGTGAATAACAGAATTAAACAGAACAGAAGTAAAAGAAGAAACAGGAATGTCGCTATTTATGGTATGAACGAGAAAAAATTAAATTACCTAAATGTAATATGTAAGACAGTACCTATCTCGTAAATTGATGGGAGTTTACTGGGGGTTCAATGGACTTTTTTGGTAAAACCCGAGGGGCCACGGTCCGACGGGTTTTATTCTATATTGCACACGAGTTCTTGCTCGGGTATTTAACGTATCGCCATTATTAAAACAAGTAACAACCCGAAGAGACAAGAAATTAACAAAACCAGCGGTCGCCCAGTAGTAGAAATTTGACCATAATTAATTAAAATTATTAAATAATGAAAAGCTTGCAAATACAGGGGTCTAGGCTCCGAATATGATTTTGTCTCATTCGGTGTCGAGATCCTTGGTCCGAGGGGTCCTAGTGATATAAGGCTTTTTAAGGAAATAGCAAAAAGGTTAGTCGACATCACAGGAGACCAAAGAGCTGGCAGCTACCTCGGACAAAGAATTAGTCTAGCTATTGAAAGGGAGAACGCTGCCAGTATCTTCGGAACCTCGCCTAAAGGGACCCCTTTTAATAACATATTTTAGTTATTAAATTTTATTTTTTATTTTTTTAAGGTTTTTAGTTTTAGGTTCATTGTTAGAGTTGTCTCATACATATGTATATTTATTAAAATTATTAGTTTGAACATTATTATGGTTACAAGTAATATTAAAGACAAACAATATTAGGGGTTAAATAGTCTAAACTGAATAAAAAAACAGCGCCCCTAGCGGCAAACTTAGGCAAACGTTTTAACTCCATACAAATTTTAATTAACTTTTACGTTATCGAGAACGTTAAAAAACTCACACTAAGCACACAGGTTATCTGTTTCGTTGACACCATGAGCGCACATGACACTGGGAGACGAGATCTTGTACGCGCAGACCGAGATTCAATTCCGGCTTCACGCCCAGGCGTAACTTTTTTGCGTAGATGAACGAATAAACGCCCTATGAGTCCACGGACATCAGAACGCACTAATCCACCTCGAGAAGTGAGGTCCAAGGTACGCCTGTCGCTACCTCCCGGCCGGAATTCCAATAACGGCAAGATAAATTTGGGATTCGATGCGGATTAAATACGAAATTTATCTCAACATCACCGAACACAGCATCCAAATTAAACACCCAATCTTCAGGTTTAGCGCTCGTAAAAAGTCTGCTAACGATTTATTGCATCCAATAAAGATAACATTTATTGTACAATAACAATACGTCTTTTCGCATCAAAAGTGTACAATTTCCAACAATATTCGAAATTGAGTTAATATGCGGAATCATTTGGTATTATCAGTATTTTTTTTAAATTCTATCAAAAGAACGTAGTTTAGTTTTAGTTTTTTTTTTTAGTTTACCTATGTTTTGACTACTATTAACAAAATTAATGTATAATTTTAAGTTACTTTAAAAACAGAATGTAACTCGTAAAAAAAAAAAAATTTTGCAAAGATTAAAAATATCACATGTTAAACCTTTAAAACACTCTCCTGTAAAATTATTAAGTTTTGAGAATATACAGTTTTAATGAGAAGACGAATAGAAAATTCCTAATCAAACTTTTCTAGAACACTTTTGTGGGACAGTGTCGAGCTTAATGCCAACTTGTCGATGATCCTGTGCAGAGTTGCCGTGTGGGTGAGCCCGGGCTTAACCGGGAGGGGCCGCATCTGCAAACAGCCGCCCAAGCGCCTCCTAAGGAGACCTGACAACTCGAGAGCATTTACTACCGGAACGGAATCGCGACCCACTGAGAGGATCCGGCGAGAAGCTTAGCAGACTATGCATTGTGGAGATGGAGGTGCTAACTTTTTTTATTTATTATTGCTTAGATGGTCGGACGAGCTCACAGCCCACCTGGTGTTAAGTGGTTACTGGAGCCTATAGACATTTACAACGCAAATGCGCCACCCACCTTGAGATATAAGTTCTAAGGTCTCAGTAGAGTTACAACGGCTACCTCCCCCTTCAAGCCGAAACGCATTACTGCTTCACGGCAAAAATAAGCGGGGTGGTGGTACCTACCCGTGGGGATTCACAAGAGGTCCCTATCACCAGTAAAAGAGGTGCTCTCACCAGTAAAATAGGTCCAACCACCAGTACAAGAGGTCCCACCACCAGTACAACTGCTGGTTACTAGTGTCGGGTCTACCTCCATACACTCAATGGACATGAATAGATGTCTGAAGAAATGGTTTATAAGTCGCGAAGGGAGCCAAGAGAATAAGGGCTAAATAAAGTTCTGCTATGCGTCATTATTGTTCTACAGACCAACCTAAAGTCGAAAGGCCATGGTCTCCGGATCACGTTGATTTTACCCCAGCATATCCCAAGGGTTGAGCCGAACTACAACTGGACAAATACCTCTTCAATACCCAATCCCTAATGGCTCTGTGTATTCAAAATTTCATATCGACAACTCTCTTTTTTGGTCGGTTTCTTTCTATTTCTTTCTTTCCACATGACTTTTCGTTTTGTTTTCAATAACACGCCTCCAGCTACCTCAGTTTTCGGTAGCTCTAAAAGGTCATAAGCAGTCTTACTAAGTGCCAATTGACCACAGCAACGTGACGTCTCTAACCACGAGCTTCGGCTGAGAGAACCAGTCTGACGAAATTGTCGAGTCGTCAACATCAAATGTGAACTAGTAATTGATGAAACTTCAGACAAATAAACGTGTCGTCCTTATTCGCGATTCTAGATCTAGGTACGACTTAAGAGCAGCCAAGGATTTCCGCATTCCTAATGAAATCTCGAAGGAAACAGAATCCGAAAACGCATGCTCATTTAATTCGCTCTTAAGCCGAAAAGCGTAAACATTCAAATCGTTTGCGAACAGTAATTTATAATTAATTATAATTTTTAATAAACACGAGCATCGCGTCGTGAAAGCGCTTGTATAAATTTTTAATGAGCAATTAAAATTAGATAATAAAAAAAAAGAAAATTCACTCACCCTAAAACCGCGCGTGTTTGCACTTGAACAAATATAAAGTTCTTATTTAATTAATTTTAACTGCGTAATTCGTCACACGTCTTGAGCCCGCTTCAGACCTGCGTATACTGGTGCGTTGCTGGCAACGAGTATAGCTCCGAATCAAGTGTGTACAATCCACATATGCAGAGTAGAACAACTTTTGTTACTGTTTATTTGATATTTATATATTTGTCGGAGACGGTCATTAGTTTGGTAGCTAAACGAAACGCAGCACGATTCCTGAGAGATGGCAGCATGATTGCGGTATCGTCGGGTGGGGAATTAGTTCTTCATAAGCCGTTGCGCCGACTCCTCTGTCAAGACCCGATCATCGTTCTTGTCGAACCCGTCGCTTGCGACGAAGGACTCGACGAGTAAATTGACAGACACAGCCTACTGAGTTTCTCGCCGGATCTTTGTTTTTTTTTATTGCTTAGATGGGTGGACTATCTCACAGCCCACCTGGTGTTAAGTGGTTACTGGAGCCCATAGACATTTACAATGTAAATGCGCCACCTACCTTGAGATATAAGTTCAAGGTAGGTGGTTCTGACTCCGGGTGGTCGGACGTCAGGTGAGAGGCCGCTACAGGAGTCGTTTGGTGAATAGAGCCCTAAAACATGCTTGGCCCGCGGTCTGCTCCCAATATCTATAGACCGTCAAATCCCAAATCCCCTGCGCGCCCCCTAAGCACGGATACCCCGTATGAGGTTACACTTATAATTTATGCTCCAGATGGGTGGTCGCGTTCACTTTGTTGTTGTCCATGGACTCAACTTAACAATAACCGGGCCGTAACCTCATCCACCGAACTAAGCAATAAAAAAATCAACAAAGTAACTTGCACAATTAAATACAAAAAAAATACGAAGTAAAACTTTTATAATACATCAATCAAAGATTGAACATCTCTGTTTTAATATTATTACGGACGGAGCAAAGTTGACATGACCGATCTAGGTAGTCCGGAAAAACTTAAAATTTTGCTCAAATGTGATATTACCTTAATACAAGGCACAGTTTATTTAATAACAGTAGATCAAATCTTTTACAATCATGAATTAATCTATATTAATGTTAGTTAAAGTGATTTCTTAAAAATATGTTATTAAGGTTATGTAGTGACAATACATACATACAATTGCTTTTTTTGTTATTATCCTACCTAAGCTGATAGCCTTGAGAGGCTATGTCAGCGTAACCGGGCGAGTAGATGAGCTCACGGGGCTCAAACCGGGAGTGTTGTTAACACAAGGAATTTTCTTCGGTTTTTATTTGTCCGTAAAGTGGAGGAGTTTAAGTAGAAAAGCGGACCCTGGTATTAGAAAGGTGCTACTTTATCTATTAGACACATTCTCTACCAGCCAAACAAAAGTACTGCAGAAGAAATAATGGTAGGTGCATTAAAACATAAAGGGGAAAGCCCATTTTAGGCCCAAAGCGGACAATAGATTATAGAAAAAATACTTAGTGCATTAATTTTGTCATTAATAAATATGCATTTACTTTCTTGCAAATAAGCGCCACTACAGTTTACAATAAGTAGTTTAAAAAAAGTAACTCTATTGAAAAAACAAGGATTTTTATTTTAGCGGGAAAAAAATTGCCAGCTTCAAATCCTTTTACGTATGAAGTAAATATTTTGAGTATACTATAGTATAGTAACTATACTTGAGACCTTAGAACTTATATCTCAAGGTGGGTGGCGCATTTACGTTGTAGATGTATGTGGGCTCGAGTAACCACTTAGCAACACCAGTGTGGCTGTGAGCTCGTCCACCCATCTAAGCAATAAAAAAAACTTTACTAGTATTGTTATTTAAATATGTACAACTAAAACAAAAACATAAAAAATAATGTGTACTCGTAAAAAAAAATTAATATATAAATCAATTAAAAAAATTATATTATTTTTAAAAAAATTAAGGTTATTTAAAAAAATAATCGATATATGAATTTCATGTAATTATTTTTCTTTATACTGACAACACTGAATTTAATCTGACTGACTGACACTTCGCTTGCTGCTTGTGGTGTTGTGCTTGCGTACAAAATGGATGTGTTTTGGTTTTTCTTCGATTTATTTTACTTTTATCAATAACGTTTCATACTACGACTAAAAACATTGTGTGAATTGTGGTTTTACCCTGACCGAGATTTAAAACCGTGTTTATGGTCTCCTTTGCTATTTTTAGATGATACTAATTGTGTATGAAGATGAAGAAAATATAGATATTTAAAGAATTAAGTGTGTTTTTTATACCCTATTGGATAAAAATACATTAGGAACATCTTAAACATTAAGAAAAGAAAAGTTCTTGAAGTATCTCACAATCCGACACTTATTTATGTAGAAAATTAACCTCAAAACGAGTTTTTATTTTTATTATATTTTTTATAATAGTGGCGTCAATTTCAATATATTTTTTAGATATCCAATACATTTAAGAATTTGAATCAGTACATTTTTATAGTAATATTTGATGTCCATCTTGGGCCTAGCACACTATGGAGAGTGGGCATTCCCCTTTAGGTGGATTACACTAAACAACAAATATGACTTTTGTTAGTAGTTGTAGCTTAAATTATGTTAGTAATATAAGTAGGTGTATTAAAATAATTATAAATTAACAAGAAATCCCGGTTTGGGTAAAAACCTCCTCCAAAGATGCTTATTTTTGTCTGTCTTGGGCTATGAAGTGCCAGTTTATGTCGGCTGACCTTTTCAGATCGTCTTCCCAGCAGGCTTTCCCTCTCTTGCCTAGTGGTCCATAACACTCGTGTGGTCCACTTTCTGTCAGACAATCTCGCCACATGTCCAGCCCAATGCCATTTAAGTTTTAGAGCAAAAGTCAAAGCGTTTTAAACTTTAGTGATATGTCTTGTCTTTGTGTGTCTTATTTTGTCCATTTTCTTTATGTTTAACATGCTTCGCTCTAAAGCTCATTTGCTTTATAAATATAATGCAATCAAATATGCACAAGTTGGAGAAGCAGTCGATCTTAGGACAGATGTAGGACGGTATAAAAGTATTGTAGAAACAACACGAGAAACTGCACTAAGATCTATTGAACTGACTTGGGACAGAAGCAAATGGATACCAATCATAAACGGTCCCGACCCTCTTTGGTCATGAAACGACAAGGAAGAACAAGAAGTATCAATTCTATCCACCTGCCCGTCCGCAGAAGCAGTCAATGCAAAATAACACCCACTTGCATCACTGCAGTCTTACATATACTGTGGTCACTTCGAGAAAAAATAATACGACCTCAGCATCTCATGGAGCTGTTGACGTCACGTCGTAGCATTTGCGTGGTTTTTTGTTTTGTTAATATTCGATGACATATTATGTTTATTCGTAAATATGCTGTGTGTAGATTTTCAATAGATACTGCACATTAAATGTGTCGCCGATCGATCCACATTACGTTCGCGTGTCGGCCTTAGGTGCGCTCGCGAAGATGCTGTCCTTGGGCTGTTGAGCCTCCTCTGAGGGCGCTCGGGCAGCTGTTAGCAAGCCTTCACCTGCGATTTTTTTTTCGAACGATGTTCCATATCGGACGTTGCGGAGGGGTACCCTAACCGGGAAAAAACGTCCGTAACGTAAGATTCTTATTAGTAATGCACACAGTGTACGACTTAGCTTTGTAATAACGAACAATAACATATTTTTTTATTTATTATATATTTTTTATAAATCATTGTGAATAAAATAAAGTCGATAACTTTGTAAAGTAGTTTTTGATTTTATTTTTATCAATAAAAAAATCATAATAATAATGTGTACCCGAATAATTATTTTCTTTATACCTCGAATAAAACTTAAAATTAATATTTTTGTAATAAGGAACTTCGTTTCTATCCGGTGTCCCACGACACCACACATCTTTTTATTTTATTTGTTAGTTGGGTGGACGAGTTCACAGCCCACCTGGTGCTAAAAAACAATTAGCAATAAATATTAGCAATAAAAACAATTCAAGTCTTTATTAACCTGTTGACTTTGAATATACGTATATGTTTGAATATGACGTTGGTTTGATTTTTCTTGGATTTCGTAATCTTTTTTCTGACCAGTAATGGATGTTATGATAGTTGGTAATACCATCCTGGTCAAATTTGCTCTCATCCGTCCATAATATTTGCCAATTCCGTCTGTCGAAATCCTGCGAGTAAAAATAATCGAAGCGCCTGAAGAAATACGACGGTCTTTCACTTCAAGAGTGACAGTGGCAGAGATAAGGAAGCGTGTGCGGGCATGTATTTACCGTAGGGGAGGTCACTTTGAACAAGATTTGTAAAATATGTCGCAAAATTGATTAATAAAAGATATTTTTTAATTTCCATTTACTCTGTACACTTTACCTATCATCATGTTATTCATTTTTTTCTGAGAATCTTTCCTTTTTTTGTTAATAATTTAATGTTTTTAAGTAGCTAATAAAATAAGGAAGTTTTTCTAGTATTTTGTACGCACAAAATAAATCCAGTTTCTATCGACCAAATTAGAGAACCAAAACAATTTTATAAGAAATCACTTGCTATTTTAAAATGTTTGGCATTCGTGCCAGTATTTGTATTAATAAATGTTAGTTGATGTATTGGTAACTGATGAAAATTCAAACAACTTCATTCAAAACACTAGCATTTTATTTGATGTTTTTTTTTGCAGTTAATTCGGGATTTTTTTAAACAAAACGAAAAATATTGAATATCTTGATAACGAGACACTTCAGTATTAGGGACATTAATTAACTTTGTTGGAAATTAGATGTATTATCACATCCCAAGAGGAATACGTCGAATCACAAGTCACCCTGTATAAGGAGATGATCATAGCGCCCAGTGTTAAATGTTTTTCGGAGTCCGTAGGCGATACTTTTGTAGTTTTTTTTTATCGGACATTATTGTGTCGAAAGATACGACTGCACAGACAGTCATTGCTGTTATCGTAGTCCATAGACATCAACCAGCTTGCGACGAAGGGCTCGACGAGTAAATTAACCCTCAGACACAGCCCACTGAGTTTCTCGCCGGATCTTCTCAGTGGGTCGCGTTTCCGACCCGGTGGTAGATTCTGCGAAGCACGGCTTTTGCTAGGGTTGGTGTTAGCAACGTCGTCAGGTTTGAGCCCCGTGAGCTCACCTACTAGTTAAGGTTACGCTGAAATAGCCACTCAAGGCTCTCAGCTTAGGTAGACGCTAGAAGACGCTTTGAAGTCGTCGTGGCCTAAAGGATAAGACGTCCGGTGCATTCGTATCTAGCGATGCAACGGTGTTCGAATCCCGCCGGCGGGTACCGATTTTTCTAATGAAATGCGTGCTTAACAAATGTTCACATTGACTTCCACGATGCAGGAATAACATTCTGTAATAAAAAAATCATAATATATACATCAACTAACATTTACATACAATCAATACATCAACATAATTAAATAATTACTGGTGGTAGGACCTCTTGTGAGTCCGTACGGGTAAGTACCACCACCCCGCCTATTTCTGCCGTGAAGCAGTAATGCGTTTCGGTTTAAAGGGCGGGGCAGCCGTTGTAACTATAGTACTGAGACCTTAGAACTTACATCTCACCATGGGTGGCGCATTTACGCTGTCTATGGGCTCCAATAATCAATTAACAGTATTAACACCAGGTAGGCTGTGATCTCGTCCACCTAAGCAATAAAAAAAAAAACTTTATTTGATTATTTTAGCAGTGCTGTGTTCCCGGTTATAACAATAAGCTGAAGTAACAAAAATATTTTACTGTCATCAGTTTTTGATACGTGTGCGTATTTTCAAGTTAATTAGGCGGTTTTGAATTTTGAGAAAATTACGTCGAAACATTTCGCTATGTATGCAAAATGTTTATGTACTGTTACACCGGCAAGAGTAACGTCATCTATCGCCGAATAGCCGAACGAATATCGAAGGATCTAGTAACATCTAGAACGCCCGAGAAGTACAACGCCATCTATTGTCAGATAGCGGAAACACAATACTCGACTTTTGTGGAATATTCTCGATAATTCTAGGGATGTGGTATCGACTACAAAAGCGTTGCAGAGACGGCACGCAGTCAGTTAGTAATCGGAACTACTCGAAGCGAAACAGCGTACGGATCACCTGAAGCGAAGCGGAAGAAACGAATTGAGAATTTTAAAGTGCTCTGTGTGTTCTAAGCGATAAATACAGTTCTAAGTTGTACTTTGGTGGAACATTTATTTATCCCGAACCCCAGCGCGTAGCAGCATGCTAGATCAAACCATTAAGATAAGTCGAGTCGATAAGTTGCGACATAATGCACCAAAATATAAGTTTAGGTAATAAGTTATTTACTTTAATTTACTGTATTGTATTATTCGTGAATAAATTATTTAAATCCAATTAGAATTTAAATTTATTTTGTATTCGTTCGATTCTGTAATTAGATTGAACTCGACTCGTTTTGTTTAATATAATTACGAAGTCAAAATCAAACAGAATTATCTAGATTGTTTTCGTGTTGTTGTCGGGTAAAATTATTGCGTTTTTTTGTCCTACCTAAGCTGATAACCTTGAGAGGCTATGTCAGCGTAACCTAACAATACTTTTGTCAGCTAAAGTTCGTTGCCTATTTTTGGCTTTCGCCGAAAAATCTAAACGCTCTTTAGTTATATGAGTCTTATGTCTTATGAGACTCCTGAGCCCACCTGGTGTCAAGTGGTTACTCAAGCCCATAGACATCTACAACGTAAATGCGCCACCCATCTTGAGATATAAGTTCTAAGGTCTCAGTATAGTTACAACGATTGCCCCACCCTTCAAACCGAAACGTATTACTACTTCACGGCAGAAATAGGCAGGTTGGTACTTTCCCGTGCGGACTCACAAGAGGTCCTACCACCAGTAATTACGCAAATTATAATTTTGCGGGTTCGATTTTTATTACACGATGTTATTCCTTCAGCGTGGTAGTCAATCGTGAACATTGGAATCGAGAAATTAGTACCCACCTGCGGGATTCGAACACCTGATCGCTCAACACGAATGCACCGGACATCTTATGCTTTAGGCCACGAAGTCGTCGTGGTCTAAAGTCAGCCATAATTAAACATGTTATTTTCAAACTACATTTATAAATAGGCGATCTGACACCAAAAAACAATGCAGGTGTAGTGTTTGCTCACGCGGCCCGCACCAACCTGAAACCCCTTCAAATCATTCAATCCCGTTTTTGCAGGATAGCCATCGGAGCACCATGGTTCCTAAGGAATGTGGAACTCCATGATGACCTGGAGCTTGACTCAGTTAGTAAGCATTTACAGTCGGCATCATTGCGCCACTTTGAGAAAGCGGCACGACACGAAAACCCTGTTGTGGTCACCAGAAATAACATACCTGATCCTGTGGATCGAATGGTAAACAGTCGACGTCGCCCTAAACTCGTCATTACGGATCCTCCAGATCCACTAATAGTGCTTTTAGGTGCCTCAAGCACCGGTCATCGTGCTCGCCGAACCCGTCGCTAGCGACGAAGGGCTCGGCGAGTAAATTAACCCACAGACACAGCCCACCGAGTTTCTCGCCGGATCTTCTCAGTGGGTCGCGTTTCCGATCCGGTGGTAGATTCTGCGAAGCACGGCTCTTGCTAGGGCCAGTGTTAGCAACACTCCGGTTTGCGCCACGTGAGCTCGCCTACACGTCAAGGCGAAGCTGAAATAGCCTCTCAAGGCTATCAGCTTATGGTAGGGAAAAAAAATTGTCTGCTGTGCGTGAAATTTTTAACTTTCTTTTTGAAACGTCTTAGCCGGAACGATCCACAGACTACACAGAGATATAAGAGTCAACACTGGCAACAGAGTTTAGTTTCACGCGATATGAAAGTTCCCACTCGGTATCAATAGTAAATCATTGCGGAATGCAATAATATCAAAACTTGCCATGCAAATTTAAAACTTGCGCTCTCCTCTCAGATTGCTAATCAGCTTAATGTTAATTTAGCAGTTATGTGAAGAAATTCAAGTAGGTTTTAAGTGAATGGAAACCCATACAAACATACACGATTTATTTGTACACTAGTAGAGAACTTAACGGTAAAGAATTAAGACATAAACTCCTATGAACGTCCTTGAACACTTCAAAAACTTTTCGAATTCCGAACGCATGGGTACCGAACGATTAGTTCAAAGGTCACAAGCGCCGTGACTCATTTCACGAGAATTTAATATTAATGACGAACGCCGATAAGTTGTAATTTACGTAACGAGAAAAACGAGTTACTGTCTTTTCGTAATAGTGAAAGTAGCATTCGTACTTCATTTGCGGGCTTCGGTCAGTTTGGCGGCAAACAGCAACATTGACAGTTTGATATTTATTTTGATTTCAAATATTATTCAAATTGATCTTACAAACGTAAAATGTTCTGTAGATAAACTATCATTAAATTCTGGTGTTCAAAATGGTGTTAATATTATTCTCATTTGGATTTTTGCTTTCTTTTGGTGAGTGGCGTAAGATAATTAATTACGTAATTTGCTTAATGAGTATTCTGTTTTCGCTTTTTTGGCGGTACTCCGAATGCCGTACGTAAAACAATAAAGTTCAAAAAAGGTCCAAAAAAATACATGCTTCAGTAGATTCTAGAAAATTAAATTCAAATTCACTCAAATCTCGAAATGTTAACCGTCATATTGAAATACAATAAGTTTTAATGTTTATTTTAAATTTAAATGTGATTGTTTACTTAATGAAAAAATTTAAGTTAAAAATAGCTAAATAGTTAAATAAAGTTATTTAAGACTGTTTGATAGAAACACGTGTAAGACTGGAAACATTGCTTTAGAATAAGCCGTCCTAGTTTTGACCTTTCAAATTAGGACACTTTTTTCCCCCTTACCTATTCTAGTAACCTGTGTGCTTAGTGCGAGTTTTTAACGCTCTCGATAGCGTAAAAGTTAACTCAAATTTGTATGCAACTGGAACAGCGCCCCTAGCGGCAAACGTACGCAAACGTTCAAATTCCATACAAATCTGAGTTAACTTTTACGCTATCGAGAACGTTAAAAAACTCGCACTAAGCACAGTGAGGGGTTATACTAGATTCACTGAACGAGTAGGTGAGCTCAGGGGGCTCTAACCTGGCGTATTTGCTAACACTGGCCTTAACAAGAGCAGCGCTTCGCTGAATCTACCGCCGGATCGGAATCGCGACCCGCTGAGGAGATCCGGCGAGAAACTCAATGCGTTGCGTCTATGGATTAGAGTAATGATTGCACACGATTGCGCTCAAAATCAACATTGACCCCCCTTAAATAGACTGATCACGTACTGGTAGTCCTGAAAAGGGATACGGATACTACGATGTCCTAAAATCGAATTCCATATCGATGTTTTACGAGTCTACTTCTGTCATCTACCGTTCCTCAGGTTAGAGCCCCGTGAGCTCACTTACTCGCTCGGTTACGCTGGCATAATGCCCTAGGTCGAATCCGTCGCTTGCGACGAAAGGCTCGGCGAGTAAATGAACCCACAGACACACCCCACTGAGTTTCTCGCCGGATCTTCTCAGTGGGTCGCGTTTCCGATCCGGTGGTAGATTCTGCGAAGCACGGCTCTTGCTAGGGCCAGTGTTAGCAACGTCGTCAAGTTTGAGCCTGAGCGTGAGCTCACTTACTTGTTAGGTAACACTGACATAGCCAGCCACTCAAGGCTATCAGCTTAGGTAGGAGATAAGGAAAAGAGAGAATGTACGTTTTTGTCTATTTTCACATAAAACTCGAGAACCGTTAGTCCAAATTATATGAAACTTTGCAACTAAGAGGCTCACAAAACACATTATTCCCACCATTGAGAATATGTTCACGAATTACATTCACGATGAAGGAGTAACATCGCGCGGTATAAGTTAAAGCCGCGAAACATAATTTACGTAACTAGTAATGCAACTGAGATGTGTCGCCATCTATGTCGCCCGACACCCACTCAACATTAGACGGACCGTGACACCATTCGCCGGTCTAAACAATAAAAAGCTTAGCCACTAAAAGTGCCAATCTTCAACTTTACTTGTTACTCCAACGTGTTAAGCCGACAAAAAACAAAACCGCGTCACAGGCGGAATTCTTACGACAATAGCGTGACGAGACGTTAAATAACATGTCAATATCCTTGACCGAGTTAACGAAACCCGCCTTTAAAGTTGAGAAACGTGTCCGCAATCGACTCTCCTTTATTAGCATAGATGAGCACTCAGAACGACTTCTAAAACGAGGTTTTGGAATGAGTTCCCCTCCACGGTGTTTCGCGAGCGTTATGACATGTCCTTCTTCAAACGAGGCTTGCGGAAAGTGTTCTATGGTAGGCAGCGTCTTGGCTGTGCCCCTAGGATTGCTAACGTCCATGATTGACGATAGCCAGTCACCATCTTTTAGAAGGACTCCTTGTGAAAATAGGGGTAGTAAAAGTCACCTAGGTTTGAGAGCTAAGAATTGTTTAAAGACTAAGCCCCCTTTAATACTTCTAGCAGAGTTTGATAGTAAAGTACTTGTGTGCTCGTAGGTACAGCCCACTGAGTTTCTCGCCGGATCTTCTCAGTGGGTCGTGATTCCGATCCGGCGGTAGATTTTGCGAAGCATCGCTCTTACTAGTGTTAGCAAAGTCTCTCAAGTTGAGCCCGTGAGCTCGCATACCCATCGGCGCGTAGCTGAAATACGAGTAGTCCCTTACGCTGCCAGCTAATAGGTTGGAGAAAAAAAACTTATGTAACATACACAATAACCAACTATGATGGATATTTCATTATTTTTTTCCTACCTAAGCTGATAGCCTTGAGAGGCTATATCAGCGGAACCTTAACTAGTAGGTGAGCTCACGGGGCTCAAACCTGACGACGTTGTTAACGCGAACTCTAGCAAGAGCCGTGCTTCGCAGAATCTACCACCGGATCGGAAACGCGACCCACTGAGAAGATCCGGCGAGAAACTTAGTGGGCTGTGTCTATGGGTTAATTTATGCGTCGAGCCCTTCGTCGCCAGCGACGGGTTCGACGAGAACGAAGATCGGTGCTTGAGGTACTTAAAAGCATCGTTAGTGGATCGGGAGGATCCGAAATGACGTGTTTGGGGCGACGTCGACTGCTTTCCATTCTGTCCGCAGGACCGGGAATGTAGTTACCGGCGGCCATGATGAGAGGGTGGGTTCTCGTGTCGTGCCGCTTTATCGAAGTGGCGCATCGACGCCGACTGCAGATACTTACTGATGGACTCTAAGTCCAGATCGTCATGGAGGTCGACGTTCCTGACGTAACACGGAGCTCCGACGGCTATCTTGCAAAAATGGGATTGAATGACTTGGAATGATTTTAAGTTAGTGCGGGTCGCGTGAGCGAACACTACATTTGCATAGGTCGTGACGGGGCGTATGCAAGTTTTGTAGAGTCACCTCATTACTAAGGGACATTTTACTTCGCCTGCATATCATCGGGTAGAGGCGTCCTAGTATGAAGGCGGCACGGTCGCGTACCGTCATTATGTGGGGGCGGAATGTCATCCTCTGTCGAGGGTGACGCCTAATTATTTGACCTTCGGGGCCCACGGTATGGGTTGGTCGTACATCGTGATTGGGCGGATGGCGGAGGCGGAGGTGTTGACGCGCCTAGTCAGGAGTGGATATTTGACAGATGCCTAAAGTTCCAAGATACGACTTTCGAACTTTTGGGCCGTCGTTTTACCTAGCAATTACAGCCACTCAGTGGAAGGGTCTTTTCTGCTAATCTCCCGAAAGCTTTCTCATTTGACCTTGTTTTCTTTTTAGGGTCATGCGCGCTGATCATACCCGAAGAACTGCCATCGCTACTATCTGTGGCCTATTCGAATATACCACCAATCAAGAAAGGTAGGTAGAGTTTAACATACACCTTCCGGACCTTACACATTTAATTCTTTTTAATACATTGAATTATCTATAGCGCATTTCCTTTTATTTTCGGGGCTTTTTGGCGGGAACGCGAGGAGTGAAGTTGTGTGATTTGTTTTAATTTGTCTATTTAGTGTTTCTTCAGGTTTAATGAAGTAATGTGTAATAACGGTGGTTTATTAACTGTTTAGTCTCTAAGAGAATAGTGATTGCGAAAGGCCTATCTATTTTGGAGGCGCGCCCTTCAATATCCGTGATTGCCGGGCGAATATTAATAATTACAAATATAGGGTAGTTTCACTATGAATAATCTCAGGACACTGTCGACTTTTTGGCAGGAACGCGAGGAGTGAAGTTGTCTGATTTGTTTTATTTTGTCTGTTTAGTGTTGCTTCAGGTGTAAATGTGTAATAACGGTGGTTTATTAACTGTTTAAATTCTGTGAAAGTGCACAAATGTGGGAAAATGAATCAAAGCCGCTGGACGTAACTTCTCGGGATCCTCCAAAAAGTCCACTGAAAAAATCTCAGTAAATGACCACCATTTGACTAAGATTATATTTCATCCCATATCATCTCATCTCATTTAATTTAATTTCATTTCATTTCACTCCATATTATCATTTTTCATAAAAATAGGAATATAAATTAAAATAAGACATGACTTAAAGGTCTAGTTACCAGACCATAAAATCTATTTCCAAAAAAATTATTTTCGTTTATCGTTATTACAATTAAAAGTACTTTTACCGTTTAAATTTTACGAATTTTACGAAATCTAATAATAGTCTATACTAATATTATAAAGAGGAAAGATTTGTTTGTTTGTTTGTTTCGAATAGGCTCCGAAACTACTGGACCGATTTGAAAAATTCTTTTCCATTAGAAGCCGACATTGTCCCTGAGAGGTTAGGCTACTTTTTTTTAATTTTTTTTTATTTTATTTTTTTGGTTTCATGTGTGTTTTAATGTTTCCGAAGCGAAGCGAGGGCGGGTCGCTAGTGGCAAATAAAAAACGCGAATTTAAACTTTAAAATTAATTTTAATAATTATTTTAGTTTACTTCTCTAGATAGACGAACTCGCTTTCGTCCAGCCCACTTAGATACTATCAATTCGAATACTTCATTTTTCTTTACAGGCACTGACTCGAGAGTAGGTTTTGGCTTTGCCTTCGGCAACCATGCCGATTTCCAAGTAATGTTCGAACTTGGGCCGCAAACGAACACTATGAACCTGAGTGAGTATACATTTGAGACCACAAAGCCAGTTAGGTCAATACGACTCCCCGCTAGCATTCCCTAAGCTCTAAAGTCGTCGTGGCCTAAAAGATAAGACGCCCGGTACATATATTGTTTTATTGCTTTGATAAGTGGACGAGCTCACAGCCAACCTGGTGTTAATTGGTTACTGGACCTCATAGACATCTACAACGTAAATGCGCCACCCACCTTGAGATATAAGTTCTAAGGTTTGATTGTTACAACGGCTGCTCCACCTTTTAAACCGAAACGCATTACTGCTTCACGGCAGAAATAGGCGGGGTGGTGGTACCTACCCGTGCGGACTCACAAGAGGTCCTACCACCAGTAATAACGCAAATTATAATTTTGCGGGTTTGATTTTTATTACACGGTGTTATTCCTTCACCGTGGAAGTCATTCGTGAACATTTGTCAAGTATGTATTTCATAAGAAAAATTGGTACCCGCCTGCGGGATTCGAACACCGTTGCATCGCTACATACGAATGCACCGGACGTCTTATCCTTTAGACCACGACGACTTCAAAATATTGATGCGACTATGTCATTGTTCAAATCCCGCCAAACTTACAACTTACTTCACTACTAGTAAGAGAACGTAATGTGAGTCCTTGCGGGTAGGCATCTCCGTATAACGGCCGCAAAGTACCCACGCTTTCCAGCTTAAAGCGCGAAATTTCATGTCTAAGAAATAATTCGTGAATACCTATTAAGTGATAGGGTAGTTAAGATTACTAGTGGTCCCCTGGTAGTTGAAATTCGACAATAATTATTTGAAATTATATGCTTGTACAATATTATGATTCTATTGTCAAAGACAATAAATATAAATATACTTCTAAATCATTGATTTCGCTAAGATTATGTACACTTTAGACAAATATTAATAAAGACAAATAATATTTAATTTAATCTCAATTTGACCACAGACTATAAGCAATAAGAAAAGTTTGAAAATAAACAAATAGTATACGTGCGTGTGTGTGTCAAATACATGGTAGTGCGTGTAATGTTTTTATTTATTGATTTAAAGTATTTTTTAATTTTTTATGCATAATTTAAAAAAATATTGACATTCTGTACTCCTTCTCTTTATTCTCTATAAGTGTGGGAAATGTCATACTCCTCCGTCTGCGGACTTTTCATAAAAAGGGGTACAAAGTTTTTGCTTCACTTATTAATATATAGATTTCATTAGAAGTTTACCTGCGGGATTCTAGATTCGGCACAGTCGCGTTACTCTACACAAGTACGTCGTCTTATCAGGCCGCGGACGCCACAGATGTCTTAACTTGTGTGATACATTCCAGCTGGCCAACCCTTCTCATCATCTAACAATGCCAAGAGGCATGCGCCAGCCTCGCCTAATGGCAAAATAAACAAAAACAAAGAAAAGGTAAGCAATTGACCTGACGTGGTATTAGACCTAAGATGGGCAGGATGGTGGTATCTACCAGATAGGACTCACAAAACGCCCTACCACCAGTAGCTGTTAACTTGGTTTGTCCGTAACCATGCATGATTGTAGTGAAATCTTAAAATTCAAAGATCACTTTTTTTATTGGATAGGCAGACGAGCATACAGCACACTTGATGGTAAGTGGTTACCGTCGCCCATGGACGTCAGCAATGCCAGGGGCAGAGCCAAGTCGCTGCCTAACGCTTAATACTTTCCACAACCCTCGTTTGAAGAAGGACATGTCATAGCGCTCTGGAAACATCGTGGAGGGGAGCTCATTCCAAAGCTAGATGGTACGTGGCAATAAGTATCTCTGGAGACGCACTGTGGATAAACGCAGTGGCTCCAGGTAGTATGGATGAACTCTACTTCGGTGGCGGGCGGTGCGATGGTAAACACGAGACTTCTAACTAACGAAGCTTCTAATTACTGTATTATCAACAAACTAGGTCAGTAAGTTTTAGCTTTAACTAAATTAATATAGGACGGATTTGTTTACCGCGAATCGGGAGACAAAAAGACGGAAACCGAGAAGAGAAAAGCTCAACTTGCATGCCCAATGGACCGTTTGCTAATGTAAAATGGGTCATGACGAAGATGCCAGTAGCGGTCACAAGATCTGGATTAAGCGGGGGCGCTGCCAAATCGTTTACCCAATTTTCAGATCCATATCCGATCACGATATTCCATCTGATAAAAGCACAACGAAAAGCTCTGAAAAAAAAACCGTCACTAAAATTTTAGTATCTACAATCGGACGCAAGTAAATACCTCCAAGGTTGGGCGCAGAAAATGAAGCATCCCCAAAAGCAAATGCCCGTGAGGACGCCGGCTCCTAAGCCCGGAGAAGTGCCGAACCTGGAGGACTCTATGGTGGAACTGGTCAAAAATGATAAAGGAGAGTACGAGATAAAGCAACCTAACCCAGGAAATATGCCGCAGAACGTAAGTCTTTCATATGAGTTTTTTTTATAGCTTAGATGGGTGGACGAGCTCACAGCCCACCTGGTGTTAAGTGGTTACTGGAGCCCATAGATATCTACGACGTAAGTGCGGCCCACCCACCCACCTTGAGATATAAGTTCTAAGGTCTCAAGTATAGTTACAACGGCTGCCCCGCCCTTCAAACCGAAAGGCATTACTGCTTCACGGCAGAAATAGGCAGGGTGGTGGTACCTACCCGCGCGGACTCACAAGAGGTCCTACCACCAAGATTTCCTTTAACAGGTACCGTGGAGAACTCAAGAACCAGCCTTTAAATCTTATTGTTTCATCGTTACAGCCCATGGACGTCCGCTACTGGACACAGCCTCTTCCAAATCTAGGATACTGAGTCAAATATTCCGTTCTTTCTCTCAAAAACCCGTCTGCTCCAGCGACCGTCAGTTCTATGTCCAGTCCACTACCACCTCATCTCGCAAACTCTCCAAGCTTTATCAAGTCATTCAGTTGTTGAATACAGTAAAAGGTCCTTATTCGCGCTTCCTTCATTCGAGTTTTCACTAATCGCAAATAAAAAAAATGCGACCCAATCCCTATATTCGCGGCCAACCTTTATTCGCCTATCTTATCGATACATCGGTACATACACATTCAATCGAATATTCTTTGTAGATGAGCTTTTCCATATTCCTTGGTTTCTGTATTTGGGGAATATACACGGAACGTACATGTACTTCACGAATACAGAGCTTTTACTGTAATTGCTGCCATTTAAGCTTACAGGTCATTTAACATTTCTAGGTATTAGATACTTTAATGGTCTTATATGGGCAGAAGAGAGATGAAGCCAAAAAGTTAGCAGGCAGCAGGACAAAAGAAGAAATCAAGAAGATCACGGAAGACTTGTCGAATGTGGACTTAGATTAAACCTGTACTGATTATTAGCGCGTTCTGAAGTTGTTGCCTTTATATCCCGAAAATAAAAAGAAGAATCCTGGAATACCGGGTCCAATCCTAAATCCACCCAGAGACCACTTAAAAACCAACATAAAACCCATCAAAATTACTCCACCCTTTTAAAAATTCAGTGGCAAAAACTCGTAAACAATAATCCATGTTCGCGTCGTAATCTTGAAACATCCAGTGTGTTTAGTGCGAGTTTCTTAACGTTCTCGATCGCGTAAAAGTTAACTCAAATTTGTATGGAGTTGGAACAGCGCCCCTAGCGGCAATCGAACGATTGAGAAGTTAGAAAACTCGCACTAAACACCCAGAACTCTGGGAAAGTATAGGCCTTCCGTCTCACGGCTGGACACAAGTCTTCCGCCCACACGATGCAAAGTTTACGGGTGAAGCTAATTACACATATGTGTTTTTTTTATTGCTTATACGGATGGACGAGCTCACGGCCCAACTCGTGTTAAGTAGTTACTGGAGCCCATAGACATCTACAACGTTAATGCCGCCACCCACCTTGAGACAAGAGTTCTAAGGTGTCGCTTTTATTGTTTTTTGTTTATTTTAGTGTTTAAAAAGTATTTCAAAGTATTCGATTACTATTGGTCGGAATAGAAAGATTCCCGAAATCTTTAATTTTATTTATTGACTAGCGACCCACCCTCGCTTCGCTTCGGAAACATTAAAACACACATGAAACCAAAAAAATTAAATAAAAAAAAGTAGCCTATGTTCATCAGGGATAATGTCGGCTTCTAATGGAAAAAGAATTTTTCAAATCGGTCCAGTAGTTTCGGAGCCTATTCGAAACAAACAAACAAACAAATCTTTCCTCTTTATAATATTAGTATAGATCACACGGGTGGACATATCCAGGACCCACCTTATGTTAAGCACCGGTCCTTTTTATTATTATTTAGATGGGTGGACGAGCTCACCCTACCTGGTATTAAGTGGTGACTGGAGCCCATAGATATCTACAACGTAAATGCGCCACCCACCTTGAGATATAAGTTCTAAGGTCTCAGTATAGTTACAACGGCTGCCCCACCCTTCAAACCGAAACGCATTACTGCTTCACGGCAGAAATAGGCGGGGTGGTGGTGGTGGACAATGCGTCGCTTCTGTGTCCACGTCCACTTTAAGCTTTTTACCAGGAGCTATCCTATCCTCGTTCTGCGCAACTTCACTTAGTTACCAAGAGTCCAAAATTAGACTAATTAAATGTAACTTAAGCGATTCTTTTTTATAATCTTTGTATGAAAAAATCGAAATAAATGTTTCAAAATTAAATCTATTGTTTTTTTTTAAATCTACTTCAAAATAAACGATAAGACGTCCGGTGCATTCGTGTTGAACGATGCACCGGTGTTCGAATCTCAGGCGGGTACCAGTTTTTCTAATAAAATACGTACTCGTCAAATGTTCACGATTGACTTCCACGGTGAAGGAAAAACATCGCGTAATAAAAATCAAAACCCGCAAAATGATAATTTGCGTAATTACTGGTGGTAGGACCTCTTGTGAGTCCGCGCGGGTAGGTACCACCACCCTGCCTATTTCTGCCGTGAAGCAGTAATGCGTTTCGGTTTGAAGGCCAGCCGTTGTACTGTAAAAACGTAGACCTTAGAACTCGTATCTCAAGGTGGCTGGCGCATTTGCGTTGTAGATGTCTATAGGCTCCATTAACTACTTAACATCTGGTGGGCTGTGAGCTCGTACACTCATCTAAGCAATATATATATATATATTTATATTTAATAATAACGACCACAGAATTAGACTTTCAGTCATTGAAACTTTGAGTACGTAATTTCACGATTGACAATTTGAAACACCAAATAAAATATAATTAGCTTCTGATCACGCCAGGTTTAAAAAACTAAATGCGTGTATCCATAGATTAATCTGTATCACTGTACGATCTACGGTTAGCTAAGCGTTTGTTTTAGCCACAAATGACGTCACATGCAACGGAATTTTTGTGTAAAGTCCCCATATACCACGCTTGCCTCGTCCTGGGAATCCCTTACGGAAGCTATGCTCCCACCCAAAAATAAATACAAACCTTCGTCAAAATTAATCCAGAGAAGGAAATAAAACCAAACATCACTTTAATATATCCTTTATTTACAATAAAATTCATAATATACAAAAAAAGCATTACAAAATATAAAATGATAAAAAAAACCTTTCTTTTTCTTTCACTTATTTTGTCCAGAACTTTCGTTGGCACTGAGTGACGCCAATTGATTGATCGACTTTAATTTACCGACAAAGCACATTGACCGGTTATGAGGGATCAGTGTGAGTAGTGCGAGTTTTTTAACGTTCTCGATAGCGTAAAAGTTAACTCACATTTGTATGTAGTTGGAAAGTAGTAGAGCGCCCCTAGCGGAAAAAGTAGGCAAACTTTCCAACACCATACAAATTTGAGTTAACTTTTACGCTATCGAGAACGTTAAAAAACTCTCACTAAGCAATAAGCAAGGTTTCGTTCACACATCTCTTGGATATTAGGGTGATGTCAGAGAAAATATTTCAAAGCCATACGTCCAATATTCACCACTGCCGTGTTCCTATATTTATTTATCGCAAATTCGAATCACATATACAAGACTTTTAGGAACCTTTTAAAATTACAAAAATTAACCAATTGTTTCTTGAAAAGTCCAGCAAATGCTTAAAAAGGGTGTTTAATACAAAAAAAAATACAATTGGTTGTCTGTAAAGTCGATTTACGCACGATAGTCTTACGTGATAACGCCAGTTTTTTACTGGTGGTAGGACGTCATGTGAGTCTGCACGGGCAGGTACCACCACCCTGTCTATTTCTGCCGTGAAGCAGTAATGCGTTTCGGTTTGAAGGGCGGGGCAGCCGTTGTAACTATACTGAGACCTTAGAACTCATATCTCAAGGTGGGTGGCGGCATTTACGTTGTAGATGTCTATGGGCTCCAGTAACCACTTAACACCAGGTGGGCTGTGAGCTCGTCCACCCATCTAAGCAATAAAAAAAATTACAAATACATAGATAAGAAATACATAATTATATATAGTTTGATTGTAAATACTTTTTGTAAAATAAGGTTCGTATGTAAAAAGTCTCGAAAAATCGATAATGTTCGCATACAATCCACAATTTAATGGGGCAAAATTTGTACGTAATCCCACCGATTGCTTTGTCAAATTTAACAGTAACAATCTTGATTAAATCAAAACTATAATTCGTCCGTAATTTTTTATACACATATGAAATACAGTCGATTGAAAACATATCTAAAAAAAAAACAATATTTTTCACGTCAATTTTCCTGCCTTCATAATTTTTAACAAAAATCATTTTATTGCCAAGTTCGCTGCTAACCGCGACATCAGAGCCATAGATGGATATCCGTGATTCCAACTAAAAAAATTTAACGCACAGAAATGCGCATTGTTTCTATTCAGATTATTAGTATTAGTCAAATTACGGTTGACATTGCCGACGGACTAATACAAGATTTCCTGAGATATTTTCATCGGAATCCAGATGTTTTGGAGTATATAGGAGACAAATAGTATACTATAAGCAAACCCACTGACTTCCTCGCCGGATCTTCTCAGTGGGTCGCGTTTCCGATCCGCTGGTAGATTCAGCGAAGCACGGCTCTTGCTAGGGCTAGTGTTAGCAAACTCTCTCAAGTTGAACCCGTTAGCTCACCTACCCGCGCGTAGCTGAAGTAACCCTTTATGCTACCAGTGAATTGTTACAAAAAAATATACATACTAGTTACAAAAACATTAAGTAGCATTTTTTTTTGTTTGACAGAGACAAGCGTTTGAAATACCAAAATATTACGTTTAAAATGAATCTTAAATCTTTAGTGCTTAAAGTCGAAATTCGATCATCGGGCGAGCGCTAGTTTAGATTATCCCTAAAATTATACTCCTTAAATTTAAAACAAGGACTCGTGTGCTTAGAGGCGATTTTAGCACATATTTTATTTCGCACAAACGACTTTATGGTTCTGATTATGTTGAGCTCAATCGTCCAGTTCCTCCCAAGATATCCACCACGTCGGAGGCTAATCGTCATGACCCATGGCCAGTAAGACTGGCAGCAGCGCCCCCACAGAGAGAATGATAACTTCGAATATCTGAAGGCCACCGAAGCCCCTTTTTGTCGGCATACCCTCCTGGGTGGGCAGTAACGTGTGCGTGTGTTGAGTGTGGGTTAGTTCGGGTAAGACGTGGACGGTAGCTACGTACAGGAACGTACCTGCCGAGAACAGCATCGCTATACCTGCAGAAGGAAATGCAACCTTAGCACAGAGGAAGAACGCGCCGGGTCAATGACTCCGAGCGAGCGGGCCGAGCGCGGTTGTTGACCCCAAGGTTAAAATTCATTGCGGATTAAAAAATATATATTATATAATAAAACAGTAAAGAGAATTTGCGTTACGCAACAACAACAATAATTTATAACCTAAGCACCACTCTTTTTGGCCAGTTCATTTCTCGCAATGTATAACGCACTGATTTGGGGTCAATAACCGTACACCACGATCATTTTTAAAGCCTTTTGTAGAATTCATTTACTAATAGACTCCTTGTGTGTTGATTTATATAAAATTATATCCAATTAAACAAATCGTCCGAGTAAAATTGTGGTTATTTACTGAGGGTAGAAAGAAATTTTTGGTAGAACCCTGAGGATCCACGTCCAGCGATTCTGTCTCCTCCCACTACTGACCCACGTCAGTTGATTGCCGGTTACCCACTACCGCCCCCTGTCTTTGATCACATGGACTACGCTCTGAAGCGTCCTTCTCCACTCACCTGTAGCGTTGACCTCGCTCAGGGTCTGTTTGCTCTCGTTACCGATACCGAAGTACGTGAGGAGAGCAAGTAGGGGAGCCGCGCACGAGAATATGAGGAGATGCCTCCTTATCCTGTTCCTGTTAATGAAACATTTATTATAGCTTGGCTCGGTGGGCCATTGCTGAAACCAATCCACGGGCCACGGTACCCATTCACCTTCAGCTGGGCCGTGATAGGCAATAAAAAGAAAATATAGGTGGGATATTTAACTAGTGGTAGGACCTCTTGGGAGCCCGCACGGGTAGGTACCACACCCCTGCCTATTTCCGCCGTCAAGCAGTAATGCGTTTCGGTTCGAAGGGTGGGGTAGCCGTTGTAACTATACTGAGACCTTAGAACTTATATCTCGAGGTGGGTGGCGCATTTACGTTGTGGATGTCTATGGGCTCCAGTAACCACTTAACACCAGGTGGGCTGTGAGCTCGTCCACCCATCTAAGCAACAAAAAAAAAAGGAAATTATTTTCATGACTGCTTTGCAGGGGTACAGGGTGGTAAGTGGTACCTAGTCTAATGTGTTTTACGATACACCCTACCACTAGCCAGAGAAGGTTGTTGTCAATTCTCCGGTAAATCTCTTAGCTGCCTCACGACACCCAGGAGAAGGATTGCGGTGATGTTATTCCTGACTGTCCACCACACAGCAATCAACACAAATCACTTAAGACATAAAAAGGAAGTCGAAAATAAATATAAACTGGAGGTGAGGGTAGCTGTAAATAAAACGAAGGGACGCCGCGGCTTATGACGTCACGACATACGAGTGCGAAAGAGATACACAGATGTCGCCGCGTGCGTTAGACGCGTATGGCCAGTACAAACCTCTCGAGGCCTGCGTGCATCAGAAACGTGACAAGCCCGAATGCCGCAGGGGCTTTGTGGAGCATTATGGCCAGGAAGACTATGACCTCGACGTCCGCGTGTGAGGTCGTGGCGGCCGCCCCTAAAGCGATGCCGTCCGCTGCAGCAGAGAAAAAAAAAATTAAAAAAAAACTAACATAATACGATTTTATATAAAATTCAACAAAAAAAATAAAAAGTAATTTTAAAAAATTTGAATTAAAAATAGTGTAAGAGAAAATTATTTTTTGTAATAAAAGCGTGAGGTGCTTTTCAGGATGTTATCAAAATAACCCTTCTACTCATGTCTGTTCATAAAATATTTATAACTACTGATACCATGCACCCCATGCATGGATTTTCTATAAAAGCGTATTTTGTTAGTTTTTTTAAACTATTATTTATTTTACATTTTTTAGTTGAATTTAAATTTTTTCAATTATTTTTTTAAATATTTAATTGTCATCGGTCCTTAATAAGTATACCAAATTTAGAGTTAATCCGACGTTTTGAAGGGTTCAAAATCATGTTCAAAGATTCCGTTACAAACACACATACGTCTGAAGTTAATAAAAGCGTATTAAAAATCAAGACGGCCATACGATCTTATCTCGTCACCCCACTTCAGTCTCTTTACCAGTGATACCTTGCTACTTATTTATTTTAAGTACCTATTGAAGCCCATAGAAACAGTTAATGCCGCAGTTTTTGCGATACATCGGCTACCCAACCCTTTAAATCGAAACGCATTACTGCTTCACGGCAAACTCATAATACCACCAAAAAATACCCATAAGTAATGGCGGTGGAACATTAGCGGGTTCGATTTTTATGACACAACATTATTCTTACAACGTAGACATTTTCGGCGAGCACTCAATGGACAGTGTCCTGACATTATTCAAAGTGAAACTACCCTATATTTGTAATTATTAATATTCGCCCGGCAATCACGGATATTGAAGGGCGCGCCTCCAAAATAGATAGGCCTTTCGCAATCACTACTCTCTTAGACACAACCCACTGAGTTTCTCGCCGGATCTTCTGAGTGGGTTTCCGATCCGGTGGTAGATGCAGCGAAGCACTGCTCTTGCTAGGGCTAGTGTTAGCAACTTCGTCAGGTTAGAGCCCCGTGAGCTCACCTATTCGCTCGGTGACGCTGGCATAGCCCCTTGATGTTATCAGCTTAGGTAGGAAAAAATATATCACTACTATCGCAACGTATCAGGCGCGGTACCAAGAACCGATAAGAATCTGAACAAGATCGAACTGATAGTGGAGCGTTTAAATTGCCATGTGAATACGCGATCCAAGGTTCTAGACATATCGAGACCGCAATCTTCTAGTGATGGGACATCAAACAGTCGATATCGATATATCTATACTAATATATAAATAAAAATCTAGTGGTTTTTACGGATGTTCCGTTATAACTACTGAACGCTGCATCCGATTGACTTGAAACTTGGTATCCATGTAGAAAATACATGTACTTAATGGATAGCCTAATATTGATATGAGTGTTGGACTCCCTAATAATAATGACAATAAATAATAAGGTTAATTTTAAATGCCCAGCGAAGCGGGCGAGTAGTACGGCTAGTATATAATAAATTTAAATCACATTTCCACTATAGACAAGTAAACATGTACCTCACGTCTAAAGGTAACCAGCAAAATCTTAGTGATGGTCTGCCTATTTATGCCATCAACACGTTTTTGCCTATGCAAAGCCTGATATAAGTTTTTTTACGAAAATGGATGAACGAGCTAACTGCCCACCCTGGTCTTAAATGGTCACCGGCGCCCATAGACATTGGCTACGTAAATGCCGCCACCCACCTTGAGACATGAGTTCTAAGTCTCAGTTTTTACAGCACAACGGTTTTTTTTTTTTTTTTTTTTTTCTCGGGCCGGGGCCGAACCTCCTACTAGGTCCCCGCGCCTAGGGGGCGCGCGGGGTATGTGAGACTCAACGATCTGCAGGTGTTGAGAGCAGATCGCGGGCCCAAGGATTTTAGGGCCCACCCACTAAACGACTCCCCTGCACTCTTACACCCGACGTCCGATCTCCGTCCGGGGTCAGAACCCGTTCAGAGTAGGGGGGTTCCCGCGGTCAACACTACAACCAGACACGCGGCGCCACCCCGAGGACGCCCGACCGACGGGTCGTCGAGGTGATAGTCGACGACCAACGACATCAGTCTCCGCGGTACGGCGGCCCTACCAAGCCGCCCGGGCGGTGCCGCTGGTGTTCCGGGATACCCCGCTGGGCCAGAACCAGCCTGCCGGGTCGGAACGCGATACACCGCCGACCGGGTTGCTCTTCCACAGTATAACAGCACAACGGCTGCCCTACCCTTCAAACCGGAACGCATTACTGCTTCACGGCAGAAATAGGCAGGCTGGTGATACCTACCCGTGCGGACTTACAAGAGGTCCTACCACCAGTGTTTAGAATACACTAAAGTTAACAGAGAATTAATATCAATAAGCCGGATGATGTCTTTTGGTAGGATATCATAAAGAGGGGGGACACGATATTGGAGCAGTCGAAGAACACCGCTACGGCTTGATATAAAATATCAGTAAGCTTAGTGCGAGTTTTTTAACGTTCTCGATAGCGTAAAAGTTAACTCTGATTTGTATGGAGTCGGAACGTTTGCCTGCGTATGCCGCTAGGGGCGCTGTTCCAACTGCTTACTAATTTGAATTAACTTTCACGCTATCGATAACGTTAAAAACTGGCACTAAGCACTGAAGCACACAGATCGGCGGTCGCGACCAATTCATATTTACAAATTACAATCTTAAAAGCTATCCAATGTTTTGCGCAACGCCAGATAACGCACGCTGAGCTCGCGTACGTGTCACAAGTTAGAACGCCTTATCGAATTTCGTAATTAATATTTGTAATTATACAATTAATGTACAGTTCTAAAGCTATATTACTCTGTAACGATTAACTTTAAAATAATTTGAGTCACACACGCCATCTCTGGTACGTTGATGGTACTATGATTTAAGTCGTCATCGAGTCTTTGTGGTAGTTTCCCTAGTTACTGGTGGTAGGACGTCTTGTGAGCCGCACGGGATACCACCACCATGCCCATTTCTGCCGTGAAGCAGTAATGCGTTTCGGTTTGAAGGGTGGGGCAGCCGTTGTAACTATATTGAGACCTTAGAACTCATATCTCAAGGTGGGTGGCGCATTTACGTTGTAGATGTCTATGGGCTCCAGTAACCACATAAAACCAGGTGGTTTGTGAACTCGTCCACCCGTCTATGCAATAAAATAAAATAAAGTTAGCCGGAGACTGCGGAGCGCAGAAGTAAGAGGCAGAAATAGGCAAGAAGGATTATAGGAATATCGCCTTAAGTTATATGCGCTGCTGTCCATTAACAAAATCTAGATGTATCTACGACCTCATGTGCACAAAAGATCTATGCCCTGATTTTATATATTCTAACCCTGGACGGAGATCGGACGTCGGATGAAGAGTGCAGGGGGGTCGTTTAGTGCGGTAGGGTCCTAAAAGCATCCTTGGGCCCGCAGTCAGCTCCCAACATACCCCGCGAGCCTCCTAGGCGCGGGGCCCTCATAGGAGGTTCGGCCCCCGGACTGGAAAAACAATGCCTGGGGGACAGGACAACTCACCGGCTGCATGAACCACTAAGCCAACGGTGGCCGTAACGTTTCTCTCAATCGGATTATTGGAATCATTGTAACGGGATGACATCTGATCCACCAGCAGCATGAAGACGAAACCTGGAAGCGAATAAGAATCTGTTAGTGGCCAGTAAAAAGTACTCACTCATCGGGGGAGGTCTAGAATATTGATCCAAGAAAAGTAGTCAGGTTTATGCTGGACAAAATACTTTGGATTTAGGATTGTAGCAATAGATCCGTCATGAAATGCAACATTAACATCAGCTACTAAAACGCAATGAAAACAAACTAAATAAGACTTAAAAATAAAGCGGTGAGTATTAACTGAGGGTTCAATGAACTTTTTGGTAGGACCCAAGAAGCCATGTCCAATGATTCTGTTTAATTTTCCCACTCTTGTGAGTATCACAAGTAAAATATAGATTCCCTTCATATTGTCATCCTAATCTGCACCTATGTAAATATCAAATTGTAAGCCTCACATCTCATTAGCTAAGGCAATTTCCAGATCCCGTGCTAAAATATTAAAAAGTAAGAATCCAGTAAATCAATTACATAAAGTTATCTGCTCATGTGTAAAATGTTGACTGGAAACTAAACATTGTTTTCGTTAAATATTATGAACAGCAATGCAGGACTGTGTGAATTAATTTCACACTAAAAAATTACATTATCCACATTTAATCACCTTCATCTAAGTTTTTATACATAACACGTTAACATACATGTTTAAGTATAGCAATTCATCGAATGCCAAATATCTTTACTAAATATGCCATTATAAAGAACATTTGTTAGGTAGGAGCATCATGGGGAGTCCAATTGAAGATTGAGTCAGAGAATTGGAAAGGTAGCTTAACTGCCCTTCGGACCATTATGCAATATTACTCTACGAAGTAGAGCTTTGATGAAATAAATATAGAAATAAACTTAAAAAGTTGGCAGATCACTATAATTTAACGATACAATGGTTCTTATGAGGTGCTAATTCTAATTTTTAGAACACCAGCCAATCTTTAAAGTCCTTGTCCAATTAAGGTTGTCAATAACTTAATCAGTGAAAGTAGGATGATAAAAACAATAAAATAACAATAATCAGAAAATAATAGCTCCTATTCTAAATGATATGTTTACAGCCCTGGGGGAGGATTTAGCTGCCTTTCTCTCTGATCAGAATTTTCTTACCTAAAACTAGCGTTATCCCTATAACAGAATATAGACTGTCTTCATGAGTTGGTTCAGCAGTGTAGTCCTTAGTCACAGCTGGGGTGTGAGGATGTTCAAACAACGCTCGTACTCCTTCTGGTATGATTACAGCTAAGGCTGTTCCGACGAGCAATCCGGCGCCAAATATTGTCACCTTTTTCAGTTTATCCTATACATTTTTTTTTAAAAGTTAAAACTAACACCATAATAATTTGGATTTGCTTATCACATATTTCAATGTTAATCATTGGATATACTAATAACTATTTCTGAGTAATATATTAGAATAATAAGTTTCGCGGCTTTGAAGAAGATTGTTTCTTACGCAATAATGAAGATTACAAGTAATATTAAGCGAACAGCTGGATCGATACAGCGAAATTACAGACGAATATATTTTTTTTTATGTAAAAAATATTTATTACTTTCGCTTTTAACAAAATTATTGCACAAAATCGTTCTGCAACAAGCCAGATGGAATTGTGTTTTTTTTAGCTTTTTTCTTAATATAATGTTCATAATATTTTTAAATCACGTACCTCAGACATGCTCACGTTTAATGGGATACTGCCAGCAACATAAGATCCCACTAACATCACCAGCGCGAGCAGAATAAGGAACCATGTACCATCCATGTTGACTAAATTACTGCTTCAATTTTCATGAAAAATGTAAAATCGAGACGCGTGTATACACGGCGGGTCGTCTCCTCAAATTGTTGTAAAACGTTTTCAATTCATGTTTGACACGTTCTCATATTGAAAAATTGATAATTTCAACCTAAATGGATTCTAACAATGTATCACAATATTGTGAAGCAATTTTGACAACACAGCAACTTCGTAAGGATGCCTAGATTACTATGTAAGTCGTAAGTCTATGAAATCGATTAAATATCGATTCTTATTCTGAATTAATCTACAGAGTAAAGAATAGAAGCCAAAGCGAATGATACTTCAACCAAAAGGAAAGAAAAAATAAAATTGATATACTTTTTAGAGCTGTCTTAAAAAGGAAATCTTAGTTTCAAATTCCTCAAAATTGGATTTTAATTCAGTTCTAAAGCATTGGTATCAGTTGATTAAAAATTTAGAGAAACCAGCTCAATCACTCTTCAATTGAATAATTCAAGAGTTAAATGATTCTTAAAGATAAGACAACGTTTTACTAACCAACTAATTCTAGTTTCTGTCAATTTCGATAGGTACTTCCAATTTCTATTATGGATTCTATTCTGTTTGTGTATTAAAGATAGAAATAGAAAATCGAAGTACGAATCGAGTCCATTTATCAGTCTAAACATACCTTATAAGACTCAAACAACTGTAGAGTGTAGATGTACATAGAGCTTTGAAGAATTAACTGTCTCAGATTTAGGGGCCAGATTGAGAAAGCTGTAATTAGCAAATTATAATTCAAAAACCAAAACAGCGCTAGCATTGCAATCGGTGTGATATGAATGCAACTGTCGTAAACAAAGTTAAGCTGAATTGCCATTTAAGTGTATTATCTATGTGAGCTGCTTCGGTGGCGCCACCTTAATTGGTTGCTATAAGGCGGATAATTTTTCATACACGGAGGGAGTTTTTATTCGACCCAGGCAACGGGGCAACGCAAAGCCGCCTTCATCGCATGTCTTGTTGGATCCCACGCAATACCGTCTTTACCATAAGGGCACACGGGGCCCCGTGCCCAGGGCTCCCATTCTCAGGGGCCCCCGAAAGACCGATAATTTATCTCACACGTTTATTCTCAAAACATTTTTGTCGGGCACATTACACTTTTTTCATAAATCAGTAGTCAGAAGGTATTTAGAAGGCATATACTATACCTATAATAGAAGATTTTGCTCAACAGATATCCGGAAAGAAACCGTTATCGAAATCGTAACCAAAAAACCAGCAGCATTCTAATATCATTAATGACATTATATCATACTGTATTTGATTACGTATCATAAATGGTCATACTCAGTAAAAAAATGTTAATATAATTAGTTTTTTTTTACTTTCCAAAAGGGCCTCAAATTCTTATGTGCCCAAGGGCCCCATCCTAGTCTAAGACCTCCCTGATCCCACGGATAAACTCTCGATGCCTTTGGGCTTTTCAAGCAGACGCCGTCTTCGCATGTCTTGTCGGGTCCCCCGGATCCACTCTCGAATTTCGATGCCTATAGGCTCTTTAAGCACCGATCACCGTCCTCGTCGATTAAACGACGAAGAGTTCGAAAAACGAACACTCATAGACACAGCCCACTGAGTTTCTCGCCGGATTTTCTCAGTGAGTCGCGATTCCGATCCGGTGGTAAATTCTGCGAAGTACGGCTCTTACTAGGTCTAGTGTTAGCGAATTATCTCAGATTGAGCCCTTGAGTTTATCTACCAGTCACAGAGTAGCTGGAATAGATCCTTAAGCTACCAGCAGATAGGTAGGGAAAAATTGTGTGCTTGTAACCTCTTCCCTTCTTATATGAAGACTAGCGCAGCGCCCCGCTCCGGTCTAGCGGTTCGCTCAGGTCTTAACAAAACATATTCAAAATAAAAAATATAATTTAATTAGTTAATGTATTCCGATGAGGTCACACATCCTGACAATTTATGTTCATTAAAACAAAAATTGAATTGTGCATTTTACTAATAAATTTTAGCGAATGATATAATGTCTACAGAAAATAGACACTAGAATTGAGGATGCATGGAAGAACAAATAAATAATAGTTTAAAAAAACTAACAAAATACGTTTTTATAGAAAATACAACTAAAAGATAGAAAATAAGTTTTAATAAAGAATTAAAAATAGTGTAAGAAAAAATTGATTTTATTGTAAACAAAGCGATCGCAACTTAGTGTTCGTGAAAGAAGTGAAACTTCTTTTGCTGTGAAAAATTTTTTTTAGCCTGTGTAGGCAGACGGCTCTCCTGATGGCCAGTGGTTACCGTCGCCCATGGACTTCAGCAATGCCAGAGGCATGCTATCTACAGGATGGCAGTAACATACTATTAATACATAACTAACTAATGACAAGCCATCTAGTGGCCGACGCCCGTAAACTGAATGTGTATAAGAGAAACGATCTAGCTCGCTTTCTCCCTCACTCCAAGGTTGAATGGTTCGCAAGATGCTCTGTCTATTTTCTCACTCTCGCTCGTCTTAAATTGTATCTTTTCTCTCTAGCCGCAAAGAATCTGTCGCGACTTAAATTTTACTCTCAACGCGCCTAGAGAAGTTTCACTTCAAAAAAATCAAGATGCATATCCAATTAAAACTGAACAACAACTGCCAGTTCTAACCTATGGCTATGGATCAAATACCAACTACTTCTATTTGACTCCGTACAGAAGAGGGCCGTTCGGATTGTCGATAATCTCATTCTCAGAGATCGTTTGGAACCTCTGGGTCTGCGGAGGGACTTCGGTTCCCTCTGTATTTTGTACCGTATTTTTCATGGGGAGTGCTCTGAGGAATTGTTTGAAATGATTCCATCACCTCGTTTTTACCATCGCACCGCCCGCCACCGGAGTAGAGTTCATCCATACTACCTGGAGCCACTAGACATCCACAGTGCGTTTTCAGAGATCAATTTTGCCACGTACCATCCTGATTTGAAATGAGCTCCCCTCCACGGTGTTTCCCGAGCGCTATGACAGGTCCTTCTTCAAACGAGGCTGGTGGTGAGTACTTAACGGTAAGCAGCGACTTGGCTCTGCTCTGGCACTGCTGATGTCCATAGGCGACGGTAACTACTCACCATCAGGTGGGCCGTATGCTCGTCTGACGACAAGAGCAATGAAAATAAAAAATAACAGCAAAAGCATTTTAAATAGCATGTTAAATAAAATGTAATTTTTGTTAATCACCGTGCGCTGTTCTATTTTCTTTGCAAATCACTCACTGTTCATTTATTCGTGTAAGTAAAAAATGTTATGTCGATTCTTTGCCATCGGTGACCTGTTTGTGATGTAATATGCCTTTAAATAGCTAATAAGAGTTATCACTTATCGAATTTAGTGTAACGCTGTATAGGACAAAAGCCGGGTTGTTTCCGATCGAAGTGAGTAAAAAAATATGATAATCTATATATACTTAGTCTGGCCATAAAGACTGTTACAAAGGAAATAAATAAAAAAATTATTGCAAATAACATTTATTACTTTTGCAGTGTGTTAGTTTAATACATAAATATAAAACAATTTAATGTATAAAAAGCTTATTCGAAGTGGTCTCCATTGGCTGCAATACAGTCCTTTAAACGTTGAGGCCAGTTATCAATAGAAGCACGCACTCTTTCCATGGGAAAATTTTTCACTGCCAATCGTACGGATTATTTTAGGGACTACAAATTATCATGGCGTTTAGAGCAAGCCGTACTCTCTAAAACTGACCATAAATCATAATCCAGCGGATTAAGATCGGGACTAGACGACGGCCAGTCTTCAGCTCTGATGAAGTCCGAAACGTTCGTTTCCAACCAAGACTGCGTAGACCGAGCTTTATGACCTGGCGCCGAGTCTTGCTGGAAGGACCATTCTTGATTATTGAACATGGTGTTGTTAAGGGGCTTCACTACCTTCTCAAGAATGGTATCTTGATACACTTGTGCCGATGTTTTGATACCTTTTTCACAAAAGTATGGCTCAGTCACTCCTTCATAGCTAATACTCCACCAAACCATCACTGAAGTCGGACAGTGCCCACGTTGCATTCTGTCGACTAATTGGGAAGCTTCCTCAGAGCTTTGAGCATAAATACGGTCATTTTGTTTCTTAAAATGTTGCTCAATTGTAAAAAAATTCTCATCCGTAAACAAAATTTTTCTATGACCTCCCTTTGCGTACCGTTTGAGTAGTTGTTTCGATTTTACCACCCTATTCTCTTTTAAATTATCAGTTAAGAAATGATCAGTACTTCTCTTATAGGCTGCAATTCCTGAGTCATATTTTAAAATACGCGACACGGTTCTAGGTGCTATCTTCATCTCCCGAGATAAAATCTTTTGCTTTCGGACAGGATTTCTTTGAATTCTTTCTCTCACTGCTTTGACCACCTTTTTCGTACGAACACTACGTGGACGGCCAGATCTTTTTCTGTCACAAACAGAGGAGGTCTTATTGCACCTATTAATAGCCCGGTACACAAACATTTTACTAATACCAAGCGTATGGAGAGTTTTAAAAATTGCATTTGGCTCCATACCTTTGTGTAATGCAATCACAGCGATTCGGTTCTCTTTATCACCCCACTCCATTTTAATATCGCAAAATATTGTACAATGTATTGGCGCCAAAATGAGAAAACTCAATGAGCAATCATATAAAAATGACAGATTCCCAATTCAAATGTAATATTTTGTTTATTTTTAATTGTAACAGTATTTATGGCCAGACTAAGTATAAAAATGAATTGCTGTTCGTTAGTCTCGCTAAAACTGGAGAACGGCTGGACCGATTTGGCTAATTTTGGTCTTGAATTATATGTGGAAGTCCAGAGAAGGTTTTAAAGGTAAATAAATATGAAAATGCTCGGAATTAAATAAAAATAACAATTTTGTTTTTCCTTTGATGTGTCCCCCGTCGGACCGATTAGTTATGTTTGTTTTATGTTTATTTTATAGAAAAGTTTAGGTCTTTTATTTATCGATTGAGGCACTACGAAGTTTGCCAGGTTATTAAATAAAAAAAGTATTTATTGCTGTTAAGATTTTAACTTATTTAACTGAACACAAAATAATAACGATAGAGGTAAGAAAACTATAAATTGACTTAAAAACTAAAACATGTTCTCGGCTTATCTCTCCTCTTATCAGCTTCTCTTTCGACAAAGGCTTCCTCTGAGATTTTCTATTTTGTTTGGTCCATTGCTCAGCTACTTGCTTCAAGTCGTCTTTCCATCGCGTTGGCTGTCTTCCTGTCACTATAATTAACAGGTTATGGACCGGGATTTTTAGCGATTTTTGCCAAAGTAATTAAATGAATGTGTATAAAGAATTACTCAAATAATGTATTTCTACTTTTAGTTTTTTGATTATGCAATTATATTGTCGAATAGTCCCCATTCAATATGTTATAGCTACTAGCCTAGATGAGCCATGGGGCGGTGGGGATCTCTTACATATTCAATAGAAAACTTGCGGTCAGGGGTATTCTAGGCAGGTGAGTTACGGCAGTCCCAAGGAACCGCTAATTTTGCTATGGAAAAGTAATAGGATCCACCCACAGAGACCGCTCCGGTCCTTAATCTTTTAAGCGAATAAAAATTGTATTTATCCGTTTACACAGCGTGTCTCTCATTTGTTGTTCTCGATCGGTTAAGGAGTGCGAAGTAATAATTGTATTTTATAACAGCCGATCCAAACTTCGTATGAGAGCGTGTGATTCGCGTTTCTATGGGCTCTAGGAACCTTAACACCAGGTAGGCTATGAGCTCGTGCATTCATATAAGCAATAAAAATAAATTAGATGATGACCTTTTTTTTTTGATAACGCCATCTTGTCGTGTCTTTAAAACGGTTAGTTGCCTTTAATTAAGAAAAATAGTACTATTATTCGCCCATAGATGTCGGGAAGAGTTGATTATTGAAAACACGAATAAAACAACATTTTCTGAAAATAAATCGTAGCTAGATCGATTTATCGCCCCCGAAATCCCCTGTGTACTAAATTTTATGAAAACCGTTGGAGCCGTTTCCGTGATTCAGATTATATACATATATATTAATGTACAAGAATTGCTCGTTTAAAGGTATAAGATAAAAGAAACTAAAGGCCTCATGTATAACACGTTTTTTTTTTCTGCCTGTGCTGATAGCCTTGAAAGGCTATTTCAGCTTCGCCCTAACATGTAGGTGAACTCACGGGACTCAAACCGGAGTGTTGCTAACACTGGCCCTAGCAAGAGCAGTGCTTCACAGAATCTACCACCGGATCGGAAACGCGACCCACTGAGAAGATCCGGCTAGAAACTCGGTGGGCTGTGTGTATGGGTTAATTCACTCGTCGAGCCCCGCCACCCACTTTGAGATATAAGTTCTAAGGTCTCAGTATAGTTACAGCGGCTGCCCCGCCCTTCAAGCTGAAACGAATTACTGCTTCACGGCAGAAATAGGCAGGGTTGTGGTACCTACCCGCGTGGACTCACAAGAGGTCCTACCACCAGTAATTACGCAAATTATAATTTTGAGGGTTTGATTTTTATTACACGATGTTATTCCTTCACCGTGGAAGTCAATCGTAAACATTTGTTGAGTACGTATTTCATTAGAAAAACTGGTACCCGCCTGAGATTCGAACACCGGTGCGTCGCGTCGCTCAACACGAATGCACCGGACGTCATATCCTTTAGGCCACGACGACTTCTCCTACCTATTCGCTGGTAGCCTAAGGGGTTATTTCAGCTACGCGCGGGTATGTGGGCTCACGGGCTCAGTCAGAAAGTTAGCTAACACTAGCCCTAGCATATCCATAACACAGGGAATCCTAATTTTCGGCCGGACGATAAAAACAATTAAAAATTCCTAATAATTTTTTCGACTTGTATAGTTTGATAGTGAAGCATAAGTCTTAGTTATGACACTCCTAAGTAATTAAAACCGGTTATATGATAATGTTTACAATGTACACATGCCATACGTATGACCTTCTAAAAAATATTTCTCAATAATCGGTTATTACGATGTAAGAATCGAATGTGCAAACTCCAAGAAACTGGTGAACATAAATAGCATTGTCAAATCTACGAACTGATTTCTCAAACGTTTCTTCCGAAATGTAAGTAATTATTATCATCATCATCATCATCATTCTCCTACCTTTCTCCCAGTCACCTGGGGTCAGCGCAACATGTTTTCTCCTTCCATACTCCTCTATCATATACCATTTCTTCGCTCACTCCCCTCTTACACATATCGTTTTTCACGCAACCCATCCATTTATTCTTAGGTCGACCTCTTTCTCTAAAGCCTTCCACATTCATAGTTAACACTCTCTTACTAACCCCATTGTCATTTCGTCTCATCTCATGTCCATACCATGCCAAACGCGCACTTCTCAACTTCTCTATCACAAGTGCCACTTTCAGACTTCCTATAACATATTCATTCCGTGTTCTATCCATTCTCGTTACTCCACACATCTATCGCAACATTCGCATATCTGCTGCATGCAATCGCCTTTCATCCTTTAAGTAATTATTATTATATTCTTATGAAATTACAGCGTGGTATGGACATGTGATGCGCAGAGAGAAGATGCATGTGACTAAGAGATGTATGGAAATGGTAGTGCAAGGTAGAGGGGGAAGAGGTCGACCGAAGAAGCCATGGATGGAGTGTGTGAATGACGATATGAGAGAGAGAGGAGAGAGTGTTGAGATGACGGCTGATAGAAGAGAATGGAAGAGAAAAATTAGCTCTGCCGACCCCACCTAGGTGGAGGTATAGGAGGTATAAGGTGGAGAAAAAAAAGAAGATTCTTATGAAATTACAACAAAATAATTAATAAATAACAATTTATCTGTTGTCTGGGATTTAATAATAATTGTTTTATTACGCTATAAACGAAGAAAAAAAAAAACAAATATTATTTATGTAGGATTGGTAAGAATGTAATGTATCATAAACATATGATAAGAATGTGGAACGAAGCTTTAAGGTGTGAGTGAGAGAAAACGGTAAGAAAAGGAAAAGAGAATGACAGAGAGAAGGAAGATGCCGAAGACGCTTGAATGCATAGGATAATAGACTTAAAATTTAGTTTAATTGAATGAGCAAGTCGTAAAAAAGATGTCAGTTAATATTCTAATATGGGTCATACACAAATAGAGCACAAAAAAATGCAGTAAAAAAAATATCTCAGAATCAGTGCGAAACAAACTATTTATTATTTAACTATTGATCATCAATATTTTAATCACTGTAACCGAGATCAATATGCCTTATTTTTGGCATAATAGCAATTTCTATATTTTTGCGGACCACAAAAGAGACCATTTGGTCTACAAGAGAGATGAAAAGCTGTGATGCAGCGTAAGCTAAAATATATTAAGACAACATAATCAAACACGTGTAGCCACTGGTATAAACGAATACCGAAACGCAAATAAAATGTCAACATAATCACATTAATTGGAAAATAAAAAATAAAACAATAATGTCTACAGAAAGGAAAATCCCTTCGGTGGACTTATGAAACAAAACAAATATCGAATTATAATAATTTTACAGCCATGGTATATTACTCGTATATAATTCTTTAGATAGCTAATGAATTTGAATATGCAATCTAATGAAATTTAAGGACTTTAATTATTTCAAAATATTTCCAGAGAACTATCAGAATTGTTTGAATATTGTAAAGGAGTTGATGGCCATCATTTTTTTGATGAAAAACTTATGGAGCAATCGGACTCACTATCAGAATATAATATACGCAGTGCCCGCTTAATAGGTTTACGTGGTTCTCGATCATATATAATATCATAATCTGGAGTAAACCTGTCTGAGAAATCAGGTGATATTGATAGCGTAGATGCGTTGGGTGTTACTGGTATAAAAGGAGAATTAGGTACAGATAAATAGTCTATTTCAGGAGTATTTGACCCAGAATCTAGAACATGTGAGGCCCGAAACGAATTCAATGTCTTCATTTGCAAATTTATTTGACATAGACGATAATGAAAACAATGCATATCAGCTGTATTTCTTCACTATTTTCTTTTTTCTGTCTATACGTTGCTCTAACTGACGATTTGTTTTTCTGTTTTCTGTTTAATCTTGATAATTGCAAACGATATCTAACTAAGCCTGAATCCATGTTTGAAATTTTTATTCTTAAATACTTATTCTCTGCTTTAAGTCGTCGCAAGTTACGAGCTCTAATAACATTACCTACACTAACACGAGATCTTGCCAAATATGATGAACTTGAAGATGAAGTGTTACTAATCAAATCAGTAGCCTTAGCTTTTTGCTGTTTTTCTTTTCACGTCTTATTTTCGCTTTTTCTCTCCAAGCCTTCCTATGTTCCTTTGCTGCCTGGGAGTGTAGACTTTTATAATTTTAATTAGACCTTCAGCTTTCTTTTTCTTGTATCTTTCTTTGTCTTGTTTTTTTATCTCTTCAATTTCTGCTCCGCTCAGCTTAGCACGTGTGCGTCTCATGCTCAACTTCTTTCTTTGTTTTTTTTCTTCTTCTTAGAGTTGAATTTTAGATCAGCTTTCTCGAAGCAAGATATGGACCAACGCCCCAAGGGTTGAACCCCCTGAACGAAATCAATAGAAATAAAAAAATGTTTTCGTTTCCTCTATTTACATTGATTAGATTTATATATTTTTTATTGCTAATCAAATGTTGCCAAAATCAAGCCTCTTTCTAGCCAACTTTAAAAAAGGAGTAGGCCCTCGGTTCGACTATTTTTTTAGTTCTTCTCTACATAGACCAACTAAGGTATGTTTCTTACCCCTTTTCTGTGGACATAGTCTTTTCAGTGGACATCGTGACCACAGGGAAGATGTCCACAGAAAAGATGTTTTATAAAAACTCTTGCGCAAAGAAGTTAACTTTGAGGTTAGAAATCAAGTAACATGCTTTTCATTTACTTGTACTAAATGCTCATATAAAAATAATAAATATACATTTTTATAGATAATATTTACATGTCTATAATTGGAACAGGAAAGAACACTTGATCTTTTACGTTTATGTGTGTTTTGGAATAAAAAATATATTTTCACTCGCACTGGAATCGAAACAAAAAAATATCAAATGCCGGAATGGCCACTATTTAGTGATGCCAACAGTTAAAAACACAAGCTTAATGCGGTCGAATAAATAAAAATTTGGTGTCGTTTTATCGCGTCCACAGAAAAGACTCCATTTCATGTAACCATAAGTTTATTGGATTTATTGTATACAGATAGTAACGATATATTTGTTTTATTCTCAATATTATCATCTTTATTATATTGTTTGTGTTACAAATAAATAATTTTAATCCATAGGGTACTTTAACTATTTTTAAACATGGCTCAAACATTATACCTTCGTCTTGTAACAGTCCACAGGAAGAGATTTTTTGAAGTTTAACGCCATCAAAATGAATTTATGAAATGTAATATTTTACAAGATACGATTAAAATGAGTAGTAATATAGTACCTTTACGATTTAAATGCTTTCAAATATTCATAAATTTCCTCTTTTAGATGATACATTGCTATAACACTTTTTTACCCTTTTTGTGTATGACCCATATATAAAATTCTCGTGTCACGTTGTGCGTGATTTAACTCCTCCGAAACGGCTCGACCGATATTCGTGAATCTTATCGTGCATATCGGCCAGGGTGGAGAATCGGACAACATTTATTTTTCATCCCCATAAATGTTGAGGGTGATAAATTTTAATTGGTAACCCCTAAATTGTACTTTTTATTTTTTAGACAACATTTTTTGTTTTTATTTTTTTATGATACAGCGTACAAAAACACATACAACTCTAAATTTTCACCTCTCTACGATCAACCCTTATTTTTATTTGTTAATTAAAAACTTTTCTTTTTATTTTCTCATGACTTAGAACAGCAAAATTCATATTACTCTGAATTTTTCACCCCTCTACGATCAACCCCTATTTTTTATTTGTTAATTATAAACTTTAATTTTTTTGGCAAGATTTATTTATTTATTTTGTCATGACTTAAAATAATAAAAAAAATATTAAGTACTCTCAATTTTCACTCTTATACGATCAACCCCTATTTTTCCATCCCGATTTTTTTTTTATTCTATGCACAGTTCTGCAACAAGGTTGCAAGATGGCAATCAAATATTATAATTGTAGTACGATAAATTCTTATTCAGAGTTTATAATTTCAAGTTCCTTTAATTATGATTTTTTTTAAATTCAATTTGATCTCCCGCCCTCGCCGGTCTACTACTGATCAACTATCAATCGATCAGCTATCCCCGCCAGGTGTCACCACTCATCCAGCAAACATCACGTAGTAGGGATGAGGACGAAGCCGGTCTCCTGTCTTACTCACTATACATTTTTCAGCCATGTTTTTTTTGGTTTTATTTGTGTATCAATCGTAGCTTGCCAACCATGTTTTTTTTGGTTTTATTTGTGTATCAATAGTATGTTCAGTAGGTCTGCGAATCGGCTACTATCTATTTTTCATACCCCTAAGTGATAAGGGTTGTCCACCCCAAACATTTATTTTTTATTATTATTTTTTGGGTAAATTTTGTTTTCTTATAATGAGGTATTATGTGGTTGAATGAGGTTTTTTTTCTACACTAGAATTTCCCCAAAAATCTTATTTAAGGCAACACAACGTTTGCCGGGTCAGCTAGTTTAATTATAATAACAGAGAAGATTTTGGAAGGTAACAAAAAAATTGCAATGCAACAGAATAGTTTTATTCTATACGCCACGATCCCAATTTAGGCCGTAAGCGCAAAAGTCGCTTAAGCTTACCATAGTTAGTATGGACATAATGAGGCTTGAACTTACTTTTACACTGCTTCGTAGGCAAACACAATACGCGCAAAAATAATGTTTACAATAGCATCTGTTGTCTATAGGTGGAAATAGGGATAGGCTGGTTTTTGCATACATGTTTTATTGTTTTAAATTAACTAGATGATGACGATGATTTTGATAACGCCATCTTGTTGTGTCTTTAAAGCGGTTAGTTGCCCTCAATAAAATTATTATTCTCCAATAGATGTCGGGAAGAGTTGATTATTGAAAACACGAATAAAACAACATTTTCTGAAAATAAATCGTAGCTAGATCGATTTATCGCCCCCGAAATCCCCTGTATACTAAATTTTATGAAAACCGTTGGAGCCGTTTCCGAGATTCAGATTATATATATATACAATAATTGCTCGTTTAAAGGTATAAGATAAGATTTCAAATAAATGTAGAATTGAGACCATCGGCGTAAAAGTGACCCACAATTTTTCATATTCCTTTGCAATCTGCAATCACAACAAGATGGCGTTATCAAAAAAAAACCGAGCAAAACTCAGTCATCATTTAGTAAAATATAATACGTTTTATTATCGTTAATTAATTAAAATATACGATTTTTTCGAATAATTAACAGACTTCGCAGTCACGGATGTCAAAGGTTCGTCCGGTCACATAATTTAAATATGGCGTATATCGTCCCCGTAGAGTCAAAATAAACAAAATTTGTTGTGCAATACTGTTTTATTTACTTAATAATACGAATCAGCGTTTCAATCTCTTTATTTCCAACAGACATAGTCCGTAGTTTCCCGCCGGATCTTCTCAGTGGGTCGCGACTCTGATCCGGTGGTAGATTCTATGAAAAATTCCTCTTGCTAGGGCTAGCGTTAGCAAATTCTCTCAGGTCGAGCCCGTGAGCTCAGTACTTATAATCAAACCTTATTATTTGTTCTATAGCTAACTCAAATTTTTTGGTGGTTTCTCTCACTGTGAATCCTCGGATCTATCTACAGCGGGTGGCAATTATACTTTAGCATTCAATAAGTATGTCAAAAGCACATATGTGGCGTGAAGGTTTTAGCTGGCAGAGTTCTGTAATCTACCAGTCAATAGATAGGGGATAAAGTGAGATTTTTTTTTTATTACTTCTCATTTAGGTTTCTGTAGCTGTCATAGTTTTGGACTTATAAAGTGTGAAGATACGCTAAACTATGATTATAGACGATATCATCGAAAGAAAGTTAATAAGATAAACATAATAAATATTTTAATAATTATTATTATATTACATTGTGTATTTGTTTGTTTATTTACAGATATATGTATGTATGTTTATGTGTATGTATATGTCCGTCGTCGCCCTAGACACGTCCTTACGTATCCATCAGATCCAATAACTCTTGCATTAGATACCTTCAGCTCTAACACTAGGAGCAGGCTGAGGAACCCCGTACTCGTCGAACTCGACAAAGAGGTCGACGTGCAGCCTAACCCATGCATCAGCCCGCTGAGTTTCTCGCCCGATCTTCTCAGTGGGTCGCGATTCCGATCCGGTAGTAGATTCATTCGCGAAGCAATTGCTCTTGAGTTGTTAGGTCTCCTTCGGAGGCGCTCGGGCAGTTGTTAGCAAATCCCACCCCTCCTGGCTGAGCCTTTGCTCGCCCACCTGTCCTGGTGAAGCTGGAAAGGCCTCCGGGCCACCAGTAATCTTTCAATCTTAAAAAAAATAATAAAAAAATATAAAAAAAATATATAAAAAAGGTATGTATATGTATGTGTATATGCATATATATATGTATGTCTGTATGTATATATTTCACTGGATTGGTACACCGCGCTTAATTCGTTTCCAAATGATTCTTGTCCACCGGAGAGAGGAGTGAGTGTTGAGATGACGGCTGATACAAGAGAATGGAATAGAAACATTCGCTGTGCCGACCCCACCTAATGAGATAAGGTGCAGACAAAGAAGAAGAAATTGGACATCAAATTATTTAATTGATTTTATTTACAAACTTAAGTAAATGATACTTAAGAATACCGCAGGGACTGAGGGCAGTTTTAAAAAGGTCGCCATCAACATTAACCTTTGTTGAATATATTTGTATATAATAATGCCCACGGAGTTTTTCGCTGGATCTTCTCAGTGGGTCGCGATTCCGATCCGGTGGTGGTTTCGGCGAAGCACTGCTCTTGCTAGGGGCTGGTGTTAGCAAATTCAGTCAAGTTGAACCCGAGACCTCAGCTACCCGTCCGATCGTACCTGAATAGTCCCTTATGCTACCAGCGAATAGGTATGGGAAACATTATAATAATTTAAATAATCATTTTCATTTTTGATCTCTTAACTACCTCAATGCGTTAAGTCTAAGGCTGTCTCTACCAGTTAAGGAAGTGCAAAGGAAATATTTTTTTTAAACATTATTATTTATTTTGAATTTAATGATGTGTCAATTTTGGATTAAACGGATGTATGTACAACAATGTCTTGGTAAATCATAAATAAATTCGAAGTCGTCGTGGCCTAAAGGATAAGACGTCCGGTGCATTCGTGTTGAGCGATGCACCGGTGTTCGAATCCCGCAGGCGGGTACCAATTTTTCTAATGTAATACGTGCTCAACAAAATGTTCACGATTGACTTCCGCGGTAAAGGAATAACATCGTGTAATAAAAATCAAACCCGCAAAATCTATATATTAATACGTGAAGCAAAAACCTTGTATCCCTTTTTACGAAAATTGTGCGGACGGAGGAGTATGAAATTTTCCACACTTATAGAGAATATAGAGAAGAAGTGCAAAATGCTAATATTCTTTTAAAATAATGCATAAAAGATTCAATAAATCAATAAAGAAAACATTACACACACTACATACCATGTATTTGACGCACACACGCATGCATACTATTTATTGTCAAACTTTTGTTCTTGACGTCTGTTGTCAAATTGAGAATAGATTAAATATTGTTTGTCTTTGTTAATATTTTTTATAGTGTAGTCTTGGCGAAATTTGTGATTATAGAAGTATAAAATATAATCATAATAGTGTACAAACTTACAATTTCAATTAATTATAGTCGAATTTCGACTACTGCGTGACCTCTAGTTACAATAATTATTACATTTAAACGAAAAAAAGGAATGTTTGAAAAATATGTACGTAAATATAACAACTAATTGTGTTTTCTGTGATATAATAAGAAAACAACTTTTGGGTGTCAGACATAAATTAAACAGGCCAATTTTGTTCACACTCTGCTTTAATTTGCTAGTTGTACATTGATGCGTTTTGTTCTTTATGTTTACTGGTGGCCCGAAGGCCTTTCCAGTTTCACCAGGACAGGTGGGCGAGCAAAGGCTCAGCCAAGAGGGGTGGGATTTGCTAACAACTGCCCGAGCGCCTCCGAAGGAGACCTAACAACTCAAGAGCAATTGTTTCGCGAATGAATCTACTACCGGATCGGAATCGCGACCCGCTGAGAAGATCCGGCGAGAAACTCAGCGGGCTGATGCATGGGTTAGGTTGCACGTCGACCTCTTTGTCGAGTTCGACGAGTACGGTTACCGGGGTCCCTAAGCCTGCCCCTAGTATTAGAGCTGAAGGCATCTAATGCAAAGGTTATTGGATCTGATGGATCCGTAAGGACGTGTCTAGGGCGTCGACGGTGACTGGCTCCTGCATGATCAGGATTCGGGGAGTAGTCAGCGGCGGCAACGATAAGGCGATTATCATGACGCATAGCCTTATCGAAGTATCGTTCCGACGCTGACTTCATGTATTTCCGAATTGATTCGAGGCCCAGGTCGTCGTGTAGGTCAACGTTCCTCACGAACCACGGAGCCCCGACAGCTAACCTGCAAAAGCGGGATTGTAGGGATTGGAGGGTGTCTATGTGTGTGCGGGCCGCGTGAGCGAACACCACACTCGCGTAAGTCATGACGGGCCTTATGCAAGTTTTGTAAAGTGTCACCTTGTTCCGAAGGGACATTTTACTCCGCTTACAGATCATGGGGTAGAGTCTACCGAGAATAAACGCGGCACGGTCACGGACTGATTTTATATGCGGGCGGAATGTCATCGATGCATCCAGGGTAACGCCCAGGTACTTGACCTTCCTGGCCCAGGGTATGGATTGACTAAAGAGAGTAATCGGGGGTGTGAGATTCCTCCTCCTAATACGGGAGGAAATCCGTGTGGAGCTTCCCCTCTGAAAGAGCACCGCAGTACTTTTCGCTGGGTTGATGTCTATGCGCCATTTTCGGAACCACTGTCCTAGGGCTAGGGCTGCGCTCTGAAGCTTCTTCGCGATTAGGGACTTGTTTCTACTGGAATAGTAAACAGTCGTGTCGTCGGCGAATAAAGCCAAATGGGTCAGCGGCGACCGGGGAATATCGTTAACGAATAAGCTAAATAGGAGGGGTGAGAGGACAGAGCCTTGCGGGACTCCAGCTGTGATAGGTCGTGGGGAGGAGCGGGTTCCCTCGACTCGATATCGAAAAGAGCGGTTCGACAAGAAGTCCCGTATGATGAGCACGAGACTATCCCCGGCACACCCATGTTGAATAGTTTGAAAATCAAACCGTTGTGCCAGACTTTGTCGAACGCTTTTGCGACGTCGAAGAAGAGAGCTCCCGTGTATCAAGTCTTTAACTTCCATCGGGGTGACGGTTTATTCATTCTTTTTTTTTTATGATTGAAGGATTACTGGTGGCCCAGAGACAATAAAATTGCTTTGGACTTCTTATACTAATTTTTACACACAACGCTACCGCGATGTAATTTTGTTGGCCTGTGACATCTATTGACGACATTTGTCAACTGTTGGATTTAAACTTAACAATATTTTAATGGTGTGCAATATAAACCTCATATTTAATAATAATTCTTAATATGTACAGGACTCTATATAATCATATAAATAATCATAAACCTTACACAACATTTAAAGCCCTTAATCTCTTTTAACAGGTTATGGACCGGGATTTTTTTGCAATTTTGGCAACAGTAATTAAATGCATATGGATAAAGAATTACTCAAATAAGCTATTCCTACTTTCGGTTTTTTGATTAAACAATTATATTGTCGAATAGTCCCCCTTCAATATGTTATAGCTACTAGCCTAGATGAGCCATGGGGCGGTGGGGATTTCTTACATATTCAATAGAAAACTTGCGGTCAGGGGTATTCTAGGCAGGTCAGTTGGGGCGTCCCAAGGAACCGCTAATGTTGTTATGGCAAATTAATTGTATCCACCCACAGAGACCACTCCGCTCCTTGACCCGTTAAAATTAATATTTTAAACAGTATTAATCTACAAACATAAAACTGAACTCTCTTTTTACTGAATGACAGACTTCACTGAATGACACTGAATAGAAATCCTTTTTTAAAACTAAAAAGTTTTAAATATTAAAGGTTTTACTTTAAGCCTTTGAAGCCATACTATATGCCATACTATAAGCCTTTGAAGCTATAGCTTTTGAGCAGACGCCGAAATGTGAGTTGTCAGGTTTGCACGTGGACGCCAGCGACATCGATGGGTCAATTGAAGAAAGACCTCGGATGAAGACCGGCAGATTAGTGCAGACAGCTATAACTGGCATTTTTAAATATAAACCTATTAGTTTCAGAATGGATAGCGCTTTGGCTTTGGAGATCGAGCAGGTCTCGCGCCAGAAGGCGCTGGAGGAGGAAGCGCTCCGCGGCGAGTCGGCTGTGCGGCAGTTCTACGCGGGAACCACAGCGCTGATCACTGGAGGGACGGGCTTCATCGGGAAACAACTCATAGAGAAGCTTCTAAGGTGATCGGTGGTGCCTTAAACAACTTACATCTCAAATTAGATTCGTAAAGTTGATATTGCGTGGACAGATAGTTTATAATACTGGGAGTACAACCAAGCCACTGAGGACTTTTCTAAGCATTAAAAAGGACATATGATAGCGTTGAGGGAATACCACGGGGCATTGATTCTGGAGTGGGATGGTACGTGGCAGGAACGGTCTCTGGAAGCGTACTGCCTATAGTCCCAATGAAATAGTGGCAATGTCTCGTGATGGCGGCTCTCAGACGTGTCGCGGGTTCCCTGGATATTGTGAGCCCCGCGAACCATCCTTCACTGAAGTGAAATGAAACAGAGGCACTGAAGTGCCTTACTCGTTTCGGCACGAGTTTCTGTTCTGATTCTCGATGAAGCCAGAACTTTAATTAAAGCATTTAGTGTTCGGTGCCACTGAGTACTTGTACGCGTCTCGTGTGCTCTAAGGCCGAAGCAAGGTAATGGAAACAATCGGATATGTTTTTACGAACACAAAAGTCTTTCAGTCCACAGATTTCTAGTTTTTTTGTTTCTGTATTCGATCTATCGATTTGATTTCGATTTTTTATTATTTATTGCTTAGATGGATGGACGAGCTCAGAATCCACCTGATGTTAAGTGGTTACTGGAGAGCCCATAGACATCTACGACTTAAATACGCTACCCGCCACTGCTTCACGGCAGAAATATGCAGGGCGGTGGTACCTACCCGCGCGGACTCATAAGGAGGACCTACCACCAGTAAATACGCAAATTAAAATTTTGTGGATTTGATTTTTAGTACACGATGTTATTCATTCACAGTGGAAGTCAATCGTGAACATTTGTTGAGTACGTATTTCATTAGGAAAATTGGTACCCACCTGAGATTCGAACACTGGTGCATCGCTACATATGATTGCACCGGACGTCTTATCCTTTAGGCCACGACGACTTATTCGATATCGACGGTTCGCGCTCTAGGGTTATGAACCGACCCGATATCCAGCGCGAATAGCAAAAATCTCTGTAGAGTTTCTCAAGATCTCTTCAAAGATTCATCAGATCTAATTCTTCCACTGTCAGCCCCTTCAAAAACCAGCTCAACGCGTTGTCTGTTTCAGATCGTGCGACGTTAAGCGGATTTACATATTGGCACGATCGAAAAAGGGACTGTCTATGGAAGAAAGGCTCCAGTTACAATTTAAAGATCCTGTTAGTACGTTTTTTTAATGAATCAAAGAATTATTTTTGTTACAGCGCCATCTATAGTGTATTGTAAAAACTGAACACTTGAAAACTGTCAATGGCCCACTGTTACCAAACTAGATGTCGCTGTAACACATTAACCCACAATCAGGATTAAACTAAGACAAAATTCTATAATCTCAATACTTATCTTAATATATTAGCTGGTAGTGTGCGCTCTCATTACCAAACAGGTCGTTGTCTATATATAGCTTGTCTCTGCAATCTTCAAGTTATAGTGAGGGGTAGATCTCAGGGGTATTTAAAACTATGGGTTAGTCACCAATATCGAATTTCGAATTTTAATCTTCCTTTATCACAAACAATTTTCAATTTTAAACAATAATTACATTTAGACGCGGGCGCACGCTATTCACACTCAAAACGGAAGCGCCCGGAACATAGATTATACACTGTTGAAAAGATTGACATAGANCGAATTTTAATCTTCCTTTATCACAAACAATTTTCAATTTTAAACAATAATTACATTTAGACGCGGGCGCACGCTATTCACACTCAAAACGGAAGCGCCCGGAACATAGATTATACACTGTTGAAAAGATTGACATAGATGCTAACTATGTATAGCGAGCGGGCATACGGCCGCGAGAGTGACGTACCGGTCGGTTTGCTACAAAGTATATTTAGAATGATTAAACAAAAAATATTATTAAAATCTATAATAATGCAAGGGAGCAAAGGGGAATCCCCACTCTCCATAGTGTGCTGGGCCCAAGATGGACATCAAATATTACTATAAAAATGGACTGATTCAAATTCTTAAATGTATTGGACATCTAAAAAATATATTGAAATTGACGCCACTATTATAAAAAATATAATAAAAATAAAAATTCGTTTTGAGGTTAATTTTCTATTTAAAATAAGTGTCGGATTGTGAGATACTTCAAGAACTTTTCTTTTCTTAAGGTTTAAGATGTTCCTAATGTATTTTTATCCTATTCCTATTAGGATATAAAAACACACATACTTCTTCTATATTTTCTTCATCTTCATACACAATTAGTAAATCATCTAAAAATAGCACAGGAGAGCATATACACGATTTTAAATCTCGGTCAGGTTAAAACCACAATTCACACAATGGTTTTCAGTCGTAGTATGAAACGTTATTGTTTAAAGTAAAATAAATCGAAGAAAAATCAAAACACATCCATTTTGAACGCAAGCACAAGCAGCAAGCGAAGTGTCACTCAGTCAGATTAAATTCAGTGTCTTTGTCAGTGTAAAGAAAAATAATTACATGAAATTCACGAATTACATTCAATTCATGAATCTTATTAAAATCTACACGCATCGATCGGATGGAAATAGATTATATTATTATAGTACTGCAAGAGAGCGACGTTGGCATCACGTCCGTACCAAATATTATGGTAATAGCACTGAGCAAGTAATTATAGCTCTGCGTACTGGACTGTCATTCATTAGTCCTAAAGTGAGGTTATATTATGTGTATTATCTATGGGCTAAATCGCTTAATGTCACTTTTAAATTCCCATTCTAACTCAAATTACTCAACTGACATTAGGAACCCGATAGTGTTGTCAGCCTCCATTTTACAATACGCCCAGTTTACACGTTCCACGGCACATATACGTATATGATTTTTGCGCTTCGACTTATTTAATCTGGATTAAAATGGAATACTTTTAAATCTCTTAATTTTGTCAGCATTAAGTCAATTATCTACCCCTGCCCAGCATTAGGACAGCGACTCCAACGATACAGTTTGCTTTCCATTCCTTCGTAGTAGCAATATCTGTTCACTTCTTTTCCCGCGCAATTCGATGTTTGATGGATAAGACAGTAAATGTAATATAAAATACTACAATAAAAAATACTACATTAAAATACTACACTAAGAATTCTTTCTCGTGTCTCAAGGTGGGTGGCGGTAAATACCATATCATCACGACTATGGGCTTTTGTACCAAACTAACCGGCCATCGTTTTCGTTGAACCCGTCGCTTGCGACGAAGGGCTCGACGAGTAAATAAACCCTCAGACACAGCCCACTGAGTTTCTCGCTAGATCTTCTCAGTGGTACGCGTTTTCGATCCGGTGGTAGATTCTGCGAAGCACGACACTTGCTAGGGTTTGTGTTAGCAACGTCGTCAGGTTTGAGTCCGTGAGCTCACCTAATAGATAAGGTAACGCTGAAATAGCCTCTCAAGGCTATCAGCTTAGGTAGGAAAAAAAGGAAATCAAGCGTTGCATGGATGCCCATTTTCCCAGATGTATAAATAAAATAAACCAACAACGCTCTTATCGAATTAGTTCTATAAATTTAGGGCCATATTTTATTACCTACACTATACATTTCCTTCATCTTGGAAGCTGTTCTTGAGCATTTATTTATTGTTTAAGGTATACGACAATTTACGGTCTCAACAACCAGATTTCGCTCGGAAAGTGATACCTGTCGAAGGTGACATCTCAGAACTAGGCGTCGGCTTGAACGACGAAGACAGGATGAAGCTTGAGCAAGAGGTATTTTGAATTGGCCTAAACTTCCAAAGCTACATTACACACACTAATAATTAACGGGTTCTTACTACAATTTTCGCTTAATTACGGTGTAAACGGTATTTTCAGAACACTTTTAAAATTTCTTAAAATTATTCATTGTATTTTCATTGCACTGTCGATTGCACGGTGTACCTATAGTAATAATTGAGATGACATCTGTCATTACTTATTGTCTATTTGTCAATGTTTTTATTGATGATCACTTTGTTGGTGCAACATAAATAAATAAATAAATAAAGGTAATGGTTTTTACATTATTCAGGGCTATTGATGGAGTTCCAGTGGTAACAGCAAAACCGAATTAGAAAGTGGGCAGACAGATTATTCTGCTAAACATCTGAAAGTCAACCTACCCTTGAAGCTTGGCGCTCGCAACACTTCTCCTCCTGATCCAGACTTGGTGCCTTTAAAGCACACTTCCTCCACGTGCAACTAAACCCACATACTCTTAACCACCGGTCACCGTCTTCGTCGAACTCGTCGATCACGACGAAGAATTCGTCGAGCGAACTGACCTATAGACACAGTCTGACACAGCCCTACTAAGTTTTTCGCCGGATCTTCTCAGTGGGTCGCGTTTCCGATCCGGTGGTAGATTCTGCGAAGTACTGCTCTTGCTAGGGCCAGTGCTACCAACGTCCACCGAGCCGCGTGAGGTCACCTACTCGCCCGGTGAATCTAGTATGACCATCGAGGTTACCAGAATAAGTAGGAAAAAAAAGTTAAATCAACTACAAAGATGAATTTTAATTGTGCGTTACAGGTGAATGTGGTATTCCACGTGGCCGCCACGACCAGGTTCGTAGAGCCACTGAAGAAGGCCACATTCATCAACGTCAGAGGAACAAGGGAGATCCTTGAATTGGCCAAATGCTGCAAAAATCTAAGGTATTTTTCCTCTTCTTTCTGTTTAACGAATCTGGCCTCGTAAATTAAGGCTTACTTTGCTTCTGTTCTCAAACAAAAGTTTGTATCGAATGTAATTTCCAAATTTTGTGCTTCGATGGGTGAAAAGCTCACGATTCATCTGGTGTTAAGTGGTTACACAGTGTAGGCAGCGGCTTGGCTCTGCCCCTGGCATTGCTGAAGTCCATGGGCGACGGTAACCACTCACCATCAGGTGGGCCGTATGCTCGTCTGCCTACAAAGGCAATAAAAAAAAACCTCATCTTTTGTGGCTTTTGATTTTTGTTATACTATGTTACTCCTTTAACGCGGACGCCATTCTTGAATGTCTGTTAATGGCATAGATTGGTGGACGAGCTCAAAGCCCAGCTGGTGTTAAGTGGTTACCGGAGCCCATAGACATCTACAACGTAAATGCCGCCACCCACCTTGAGATATGAGTTCCATTTTTTTTTAATGGCAATCTGCCGATAGTTTCTGCAATTTCTGTCAGTGTCGTGTTATGAACATTGACGAGCTATTTAAACACACTTTATATTATGAAAAGTATCCAATTTTAGCAATAATAATAATATGAGTTCTAAGGTCTCAATATAGTTACAACGGCTGCCCGTACCTACGTATTATAAAATCGGTTCGAGGTTGCAGGATTCCACCGGGCGTCTTATCCTTTAAGCCACGACGTCTTTGAAATCGAGGCACACTAAATATCTGTTTCATTTTTCTTCTAGATGCTTCGTACACGTGTCAACTGCGTTCTTCAATGCAACAAAGAGCAAAATAAATCACACCATCGAGGAGAAATTCTATGAAAGCCCTGTCCCTCCGGAAGTCATGATACAACTCGCGGAGACAGTTGAAGAATGCAGACTCAACGCGATCACTGCTGAGTGAGTAGACGACCCGAAGTGAACACGTGCAGGCACACTTGGGTGGATGAGAGCTCTGGGACCGAGGGTCATGAGGGCCGTGCAGACAGCAGTAGTTTGAAATCGGCCATGTGTAATGAATTGCTGTTTTCAGTTTGATAAGGGACTGGCCCAACACGTACTGCTTCACGAAGGCCATAGCCGAGGATGTCGTGCGTACAATGGGCAAGGATTTACCTGTGGCCATAGTGAGGCCACCCATAGGCAAGTATTCAAGGTGTCTTCTTTCAGAAATAGTTAAAGTCGAGACATATAAATATGTAGTAACTGGCCACATGTATAGTTTAACACCGGACCTCTTATGTGACCATCGAAGCAATCCATTATATTTTCTGTTTTCAGTTATCTGCACGCTCAATGAACCCACACCTGGATGGGTGGATATAAGCTCAGTGTTCGGTCCCAGCGGGGTAAGTTGTGACTGCCTAAATTAGCTGTTGCAGGTTGATGCGGATGGACGATTGACATCTCTTCTCTATCTCCGACGTGTCTAAACTTGGAAACTATTTCGTCATCATCATTAAAAGCCTCTCCCAAAGCACGCCACGCGAACTATACTGCGTGTATCATCGCTTTACCTTGTTACTAGGCGTCCTACATTATGGCATTATTTACGGGTCCACGGTCTCCTCTCCTAAATTCGTCTACCCCAACGGCTCTTCGATAGATTAACCTTTTTTTTTCGGGTACGGGGCCGAACCTCCTACGAGGTCCCCGCGCAAAAGGGGCGCGCGGGGTATATGAGACTCAACGGTCTGCATGGTGTTGTGAGCAGACCGCGGGCCCAAGGAATTTAGGGCCCACCCACTAAACGACCCGACGTCCGATCCCCTCCGAGGTCAGAACCCGGATGAGGTAGGGGGTTACCGCGGTCAACACCACAACCAGACGGCGCGGCTCACCCCGAGGACGCCCAGCCGACGGAGCTTTCGAGGCGAATCGAAGGCTCTGAAACGTCGGCCGTCTCGGTACGGCAGCCCGTCAGGCCGCCCAGACGGTGCCGCTGGTGTCCCCAGCGGCGGTGTAGGAATACCCCGCTGGACCAGAACCAGCCTGCCGGGTCGGGACCCGATACAACGTCGACCGGTCGCTCTATTACTCCACGGCAGCGCGCTATAGTGCTGGTAGCGCGCCGCGCGGCCTCTACCCCCTCAGGTCGTTCCTTGACCTTCACCAGAGAAAATTAAAAACTCGTTCCTTGATTGGACGTTAATATATTATAGCATCAACCTAATGCGATGGAGAGGCGAGTCTAGCTGACCAAACAAAGTGGTTAAAATCACGAGAGCTATTTTGAATCTTGAATTCCGACTTGAATTGCTCTCAAGGCAGGAACTGTATTGTTATTCTCGTTAATATGGCAATTAGCTTCTTGCTTTGGCATTGTCGACAGCGTCAATTTTGTAAAAATCCTTAATATCTTAAACACGATCTGCGCGACGGAGGGGGAGATCGGACTATCGTATATGGTTGGTGGTTCGTGAACTCCTCAGCACAAGAGGCACACATAGTGGTCCTTGGGCTTCAGGAAGCATTGAAATCCTGGCTGAATTTTCACCATTTTAATCATAAAGACTGTTAAATTTTGGAAGTACCTGAGAAGCCACGTCCTGTTTTGTTTGATTTTCACATATTTCACTTTAGGTAATAAATTATCCCGCCAAAATCCTTGATAGTTTTTTAAGTGATTTTATGACCTGGTAACTAAGACCTTTAGGTCAAGTCTTATTGTAATTTTAATGATTTTGTTTTTAAATATGAAATATGACATTATGAAATGAAATGAAGTTGATTTTTTTTTAATACATTTAAACCTGAAGAAACACTAAATAGACAAAATAAAACAAATCACACAACTTCACTCCTCGAGTTTCCACCAAAGAGTCTCTCCACAGTTAATGCAGCGTCTTTTTTTCTCAGATTCTTTTAGGCATAGGCCTTGGCGTGACGCATGTGGTTTTAATAGGTGACATAACGATAGCGCTAGCTCCTGTGGACTACGTCAACAACACTGTATTGGCGACAGCGTGGGAAACCGATAAACGTTTTAAAAATAATGAAAAAGAGTCTAAGATTTACAATATAAGCAACTCCAGATGCACACTTGAGAAAAGTAGGTTTACACATATTTTTTTATTTCGTGACTCAAATCATCAATCGAACTTTTGTTTGCTATCCTGAAAATTACGGACTAAATCGGATATTTCGAGACTGCGATCTGTCCTTTTGCAATAAAATGACTTTGATAATTTTAGAATGTTTCTAAAATATAAGTAGCTTAAGTTACTCGTTATTACATAAGCTATCGGCCAGTAAAAGTCCCGTCAAAATCGGTCCAGCCGTTGCAGAGATTAGCCTGAACAAACCGATAAAAATTGTAAAAAAATTATTGCCGATCACGCATGAGCCAGTCACCGTCGACGCCCTAGACACGTCCTTACGTATCTATCAGATTCAATAAATCTTGCATTAGACGCCTTCAGCTCTAACACTAGGAGCAGGCCTAGAGATCCCGGTAACCGTACTCGTCGAACTCGGCGAAGAGTTCGACGTGCAACCTAACCCATGCATCAGCCCGCTGGGTTTCTCGCCGGATCTTCTCAGTGGGTCCCGGTTCCGATCCGGTAGTTGATACATTCGCGAAGCAGCTGCTCTTGAGATGTTAGGTTTCCTTCGAAGGCGGCAAGGCAACTGTTAGCAAATCCCACCCCTCCTGGCTGAGCCTTTGCTTGCCCCTCCTGTTCTGGTGAAACCGGAAAGGCCTCCGGGCCATCAGTAATCCCTCATACATAAAAAAAGATATAGGGAATAGATATAGAGGGATACGATAGGTGATATCAGAGTTGTACCATGGACGGAAGATGGATGGGGTCTTTCTAACTAAAAGCTGCCTCTGACTGACATTTTGAAGTCGTCGTGGTCTAAAGGATAAGACGTCCGATGCATTCGTATCTAGCGATGCACCGGTGTTCGAACCCGCTGGTAGGTACCAATTTTTCTAATGAAATACGTACTTGACAAGTGTTCACGATTGACTTCCACGCTGAGGGAATAACATCGTGTAATAAAAAAAAATACGGGTGGTAGGACGTCTTGTGAGTCCGCACGGGTAGGTACCACCGCCACCTTGCCTATTTCTACCGTGAAGCAGTATTGCGTTTCGGTCTCAAGGGTGGGGCAGCCGTTGTTTTGTAAAAACTGAGACCATAGAACTCATATCTCAAGGTGAGTGGCGGCATTTACGTTGTAGATAGGGCTCCGGTAATCACACCAGGTGGACCGTGAGCTCGTCCACCCGGCAAAGCAATAAATAAATAAAACAATAAAGCTATCTTCTTTAGATCTCGTGGGTGATCTCCTGCAGAATCCTAACACACAACAGTACGCTACGCCGAAAGCGGTTTGGTACTGTTATGGTTTTGAGACCGGAAGCGATGTTGTATTCTGGTTGTCAACGTGGCTGCTGCATTACATACCTGCGTATGTAGCCGACTTCGTGTTTAATGTGACCTCCATGAAGCGACCTGAGGGTATTAAGTCGTAAGTATTAACTTGTCTAGACATAAAGCATTAAATGTTAATGCTGGGATTAAATAATCAAAGAATAGAACAAACAAAAGTTTTGATATTGGATAAAAAAGTGTCATTTTTATTAGGTTCAAATGCGTTGTCTCGCGCGCGCTATGTTGGAAATTGTTTAATGATCTAATATTATCTAAGTCTATTTCGTGCCTCAAGATACAAGTGTATTATGAAAGTATTCGTCTTCACGAAAAGTATCCGTCAAGTCTACTTCGACAAAGCGGCGCGACACGGAAACCCGCTTATCGTGGCCACCGCTAATTATTCGACTGTGATGGGGCACCACAAAGCGGCCGTCGCTCGAGACATGTCTGGTCGGATCCCACGGATGCATTCTTGGTGCTTTTAGGTCTCTCAAGCACCGGTCACCGTCCTCATAGAACTAAGATTTGACGAGCGAACTAACCCTACACAGCCCACTGAGTTTCTCACCGGATCTTCTCAGCAGGTCGCAATTCCGATCCGGTGGTAGATTCAGCGAAGCACTGCTCTTGCTAGGGCCAGTCTTAGTAAATTCTATTAGGTTGAGCCCGAGAGCTCACCCACCCGTCCGAGCGTAACTGTAATAGCCTCTTAGGCTACCAGTGAATAGGTAGGAAAAAAAAAACAAAAAAATCGTCTGCTGGAGTTGAGACGTAATTTGGTCTGCCAATTTGTCAACATTTAACAATCTAAAAAAAATCTAATTGCACAGTCTAGTGGTTATGGAGCCTGACATTCACGTGACAAGCGACTCGATAGTGTCAACGTGTAATGAAAAAAACCCACGCAAAATCTATAAAATATGTGTAATAACTAGTATTAAGGCGTATTAACAAAGCTTGGTGAATTTCACATAAAACATGCATATTTTTATTGTATCACGTCTCTTGTTATTACAGATTCGTTAAAATGTATGAAAAGATATACAACATGTCTTTGTTGTACGGCTATTTCCTGAGGAACCAGTGGAATCTTGTCGATGACAACACTGTGGCCATGTTGAACCAAATGTCAAAAACTGACAGGATATTGTTCAATTTTGACATTTCGAAGATCGATTGGCCGCACTATATGCTGATCTGGTGCATCGGCTTGAGAAAGTTCATCGTGAAAGACGGACTCAAAGACAGCGAGTATGGAATGAAGAAACAGAGATGGCTGAAGATAGCTCACATTAGTTTTTATACGCTGTTCTTTGGAGTCGTATTTTCTTTGTTATATCTCGCCTGTAGAGTTTTTATGTATGTAATTTGAATACGATCGCCGCTCAAACACTTAAAATATAACAATTGCATTTGGGTTTGTAGGTTTTATATGTTGCATTAAAATGTACTTTGTAAATTCGATGTGACAGGAAACTCATAAAAGATTGTCAATTAAAAATGCTTTTTTTTTCAATGCGTCCTTTTTTTTTATGGGCCGGGGGCCGAACCTCCTACAAGGTCTGTATGTGGGACTTGACGATCTGCAAGGTGTTGGGAGCAGACCGCGGGCCCCAGGAATTTTAGGGCCCACCCACTAAACGACTCCCCTGCACTCCTCACTTAAGCGTCCGATTCCCTCCGAGGTCAGAACCCGGATGAGGTAGGGGGGTTACGGCAGTCAACACTGCAACCAGACAGCGCAGCTCACACCAAGGACACCCAGCTGACGGAGCCTTCGAGGCGAATCGAAGGATCTGACATGTTAGCCGTCTCGGTACGACAGCTCGTCAGGCCGCCCAGACGGTGCCGCTGGTGTCCCGGAATACCCCGCTGGATCAGCTCCAGCCTGCCGGGTCGTGACGCGATACACTGTCAATCCGCTACCTTTTTTTTTATTGTTTACATGGGTGGACAGGCTCACAGCCCACCTGGTGTTAAGTGGTTACTGGAGCCCATAGACATCTACAACGTAAATGCGCCACCGACCTTGATATATAAGTTCTAAGGTCTCAGTATAGTTACAACGGCTGCCCCATCCTTCAAACCTAAACACATTACTGCTTCACGGCAGAAACAAGCAGGGCGGTGGTGGGATTCGATTATTTAATTTTTAACTGATTTTCTTTTAATATTAATAATTAATTGATATGAGTCAACTGTAAGAGAGAGATAGAGAGAGAGAGAGAGAGAGACAGAGAAGTCAATATATCCAAATACATGTCTCACTCAGTCTCATGCGCGTGGATAATGCCCTCGCGCTCTTACCCACAGAGGTATTTAATTGAATTTAGGGGATGACTGGCCCCTTGGATCGGTCTGTCTTTTTGTAAGAGGTTTTAAAATAGTTGTCTGGTGGACATATATATAAAAATGAAGCATCAGAATTTACGTGAAGTTAGGTAATTATTTTGGGAGTTTTAAAGCGTCTGCAAAGCAATCCGGCCGACGGAAAGTGTCTGGGAGTATTGTCGACTTATTTTTAAGGATATTTCCTAAAATATACGTAAAAATCAGCTTTCAGAATTTACGTGAACTACGTAATGATTTTATGTAAGTTGATTACCTGATACCTAAAAATTGGCCGTCTAAGCAAGCTAGCAAGTAGGCACGCGTTCTTAGTACATACTAACACTACGCAATCGGCCACATTTTGTTCGTCAGAAAATACGTGACGTCTGATGGCCCTGGGATCTTGGACTATAATCGGTTATTACGATGTAAGAATCGAATGTGCAAACTCCAAGAAACTGGTGAACATAAATAGTATTGTTAGTTCGTAGATTTCTCAAACGTTTCTTCCGAAATGTAAGTAATTATTATTATTATCATCATCATCATTCTCCTACCTTTCTCCCAGTCACCTGGGGTCGGCGCAACATGTTTTCTCCTTCCATACTCTTCTATCATATACCATTTCTACGCTCACTCCCCTCTTACACATATCGTCTTTCACGCAATCCATCCATTTCTTCTTAGGTCTACCTCTTCCTCTAAAGCCTTCCACATTCCTAGTTAACACTCTCTTACCAACCCTATTGCCATTTCGTCTCATCACATGTCCATACCATCCCAAACACGCACTTCTCAGCTTCTCTGTCACAGGGGCCACTTTCAGCCTTTCTCTAACATATTCATTCCGTATTCTATCCATTCTCGTTACTCCACACATCCATCGCAACATTCGCATCTCTGCTGCATGCAATCGCCTTTCATCCTTTAAGTAATTATTATTATATTCTTATGAAATCACAGCGTGGTATGGACATGTGATGCGTAGAGAGAAGATGCATGTGACTAGGAGATGTATGGAAATGTTAGTGCAAGGTAGAGGGGGAAGAGGTCGACCGAAGAAGACATGGATGGAGTGTGTGAATAACGATATGAGAGAGAGAGAGAGAGAGAGAGAGGAGCGAGTGTTGAGATGATGGCTGATAGAAGAGAATGGAAGAGAAAAATTAGCTGTACCGACCCCACCTAGTGGGATAAGGTGGAGAAAAAGAAGAAAATTGTTATGAAATTACAACAAAAAAAATTATAAATAACAATTGATCTGTTGTCTTATTTTGATTTTATTTAATTTTATTTTATTTATTGGGTACCAACATGTTATACATCAGCACAGAACATTACAGGTCTCAATTACAGGTATCATAGACATTAATTTCACACTAAATGCTAACACAATTACAGGTACCGACTGCATGCATCGAAATAAAAGCGGTTCATTATATAAAAAAACAAAAAAAAACAATATATAACATTACATAAAGACCTTACATTATTACACATTTACTACCAAATACGCTTTTATTAATTGAAAAAACTCATTGAGCAAGGCTGTAGACTTCTCGTCTAAAACTGTCAGCAGTGCCAGCAAAAACGTCCAGAGAATACTTGTCATGCAAATTATTTAATTCCCCAACTAGTCTGCTGAGAGGCGCGTTCTTACCAAGGTTGGTGTAGTATCTGGGAACCCTGAACACCATCAACTTCGAAGCCCTTGTCGACGTCAGCGGCACGTTAAAGTTCAGAAGAGATAAGAGATCAGGGCATCGTATTTTCCGATCACAAGTTTATGCAGGAACAATAGATCGAGAGTGCGTCTCTGCTCCGAAAAAGAGCTCATGTGGAAATGCTTCAACCTCGGCGGGTAACTCTGAATGGTTCTAGCAACATTGCAGGAGAAAGCAAGGTGCCATAGAAAACGCTTCTGGACCCTCTCTAACTTCTTTTTGTACACGTCGTAAAAAGGGTTCCAAGTGACACTGCAGTACTCCAGGGTGCTACGAACGTAAGAGTTGTAAAGTAATATTTTTGTTTCCGGTCTAGTAAAGTCCCTGCTGTTCCGCAAAACAAAGCCGAGGGACTTGAAAGCCTTCGAGCAGATCTTCTCAATATGGACGTGAAATCTTAATTTTCTGTCGACTTCTACACCGAGATCCCTAATACTATCGACCTCTTTTATGATGCTATGGTTTATAGTGTAGTTGTAGTAAGTTCTAGTTTTCTTCTGGAAAAATGAATTGAATAGCATTTGGCCGGATTGAGGTCCATATTGTTTCGTGAACACCATGAAGCCAGGCGGTCAATGTCGTTCTGCAGGAATGTCACATCCGAAGCACAATTTACAACCCTAAAAATCTTCAAATCATCCGCAAACATATAATGTCTACAGTGGTGAAAGCAATCACCAATGTCATTTATAAATATATTAAAAAATAGAGGACCGCGATGGGATCCCTGTGGCACGCCAGAGGGTGTCGAGAAAGGGTCAGAAAAAAAAACCCGACGCTACGACCATTGATTGCCGAGCCGAGAGATACGATGAACACCAGCTCATCAATGGCTCAGCGATGCCGTTATCAGAGAGCTTCTGCAAAAGGATTCTGTGATTCACGCGATCAAACGCTTTGCTAAAATCGGTGTACACAGCATCAACAGCCGAGCGCCTGTCGACCTCAACAGCAATTTCGTTAATGAAAGATGTCAAGTTTGTTGACGTAGATCTAGACTTCGTGAAGCCATGTTGATGAGGGCTGATTAGATTTTTGAAATGCCAAGCCAAAATCGGGCGGAGAAGTTGCTCAAAAATCTTGGCAAATACAGCAAGAATTGAAATAGGTCGGTAGTTCCTGATAAGATCCTTCGGGCCGTCCTTATGCAAAGGAACAATCAACGCCAGCTTCCAATTGCTTGGGAAAACACCGGTTATTAACGATTTGTTGTATATAAGACGCAACGGGTGAGCAAGTACTGTAGCGCATCTAGAAACAAATATTGCAGGAAGGCCATCCGAACCAGCTCCCTTATTCAGATCAAGTTTTTTTAAAGCTTTAAGTACATGTGCGTCATCAAATTGGATAACCGACAAGTAATTATTTAATAATTTTGCAACGTGAGGGGCCGAGGAGGGTAAAGAACTACTATTGTATACAGAACAGAAGCTATGGGCAAAGAGATTGCAAATATCATTGCCGTTCGAGGCACTCTTGTCCTCCAGAGTCATCCGTGCAGGGAAGAGGCTACCGTTCCTTCTTTTGTTCTTGATAAAAGACCAAAACAATTTGGGGTTGTATCGTAAGCTTGATTCGAGACGAGCAATGTAGTCTTTGTAGCATGTAACCATAAGGTATTGGGCTCGCTTTTTGGCCAACTCGAAAGATAATTTATCCAAAGGGTTTTTATTGAATTTCTTAAGCTTGTTCCTATATTTCAGTTTTTCCTTAAGAAGTTTAATTAAGTCGCAAGAAAACCACGGAGGGTACTTCTTGCTTCTTGGTGAACGCTTCGGCACATGTTTCTCGATAACCATGCGAATATGTTTATAGAATACCAAAAGCATATCATCGACAGACGGACAAACTTCCAGTTCTGTGTCCCAGTCGACGTTTATTAAATCTCTGATGACGTTGTCGTAATCTGCTTTATAAAAATAGAGACGGTTATTGTTGTCCGCAATCAAATTAATGTTACATTTTTTTCTACCACCATCAGATATGTTGAAAACAAAAGGTGGGTCGCAAGTGGATCGCTGCTTGTACATAAATTGATACCTAATATTGGTTCTGTTACTGAGCACTAAATTCAAGACCTTGCCGTCACTGTGCGTGTGGTTATATTGCTGTAATTTATTCATCGAGCAAAAATTAAGAAGCATATTAGGCAATAGGTGATTACTAGACTTACAGTTAAGAGACTGCATGTTATCAGTTACATTCCAGGTTATGCAAGACAGATTAAAGTCACCGACAAATATGACGTTTTCAATTTTATTTTGTTCCAAGACTCTATTGGAATTACCCAAAAAGTCCTCAAGAACATCCTGCCTAAGGGGTGAGCGGAGGTAAACTGAGCATAAGTAGAAGTGCATTTGCTGACTTCTCTCATTAAAGCATTCAATTTGTAGCCAGATGTCTTCACAGTTCGATTCCAATTCTCGGAGCCGGCTGAAGATGTAGCATTTGGGCACAGCAACAGCAACCCCACCCCTATCACTCTTACCATGAATATTGCTAGACTCCCCATCGAGTCTGTAAACTACATATCTGTCATCGAACAACTCAGAATCGACGCTTTTTTTATGATTGAAGGATTACTGGTGGCCCGGAGGCCTTTCCAGTTTCCAGGACAGGTGGACGAGCAAAGGCTCAGCCAGGAGGGGTGGGATTTGCTAACAGCTACCCGAGCGCCTCCGAAGGAGACCTAATAGCTCAAGAGCAGCTGCTTCGCGAATGAATCTACTACCGGATCGGAATCGCGACCCGCTGAGAAGATCCTGCGAGAAACTCAGCGAGCTGATTCATGGGTTAGGTTGCACGGCGAACTCTTTGTCGAGTTCGACGAGTACGGTTACCGGGGTCCCTAAGCCTGCTCCTAGTGTAAGAGCTGAAGGCGTCTAATGCAAAGGTTATTGGATCTGATGGATCCGTAAGAATGTGTCTAGGACGTCGACGGTGACTGGCTCCTGCGTGATCAGGATTCGGAGAGTAGTCAGCGGAGGCAACGATAAGGCGATTATCATGACGCATAGTCTTATCGAATACGGTTCCGACGCTGACTTCATGAATTTTTATTTTTATTTTTATTGCCTTTTTAGGCAGACGGGCATACGGCCCACCTGATGGTGAGTGGTTATATATATGTATTTCTGGACAGATTCGAGGCCCAGGTCGTCATGTAGGTCAACGTTCCTCACGAACCACGGAGCTCCGACGGCTAACCTGAAAAAGCGGGATTGTAGAGATTGGAGGGTGTCTATGTGTGTGCGGGCCGCGTGAGCGAACACCACACTCTCGTAAGTCATGACGGGCCTTATGCAAGTTTTGTAAAGTGTCACCTTGTTCCGAAGGGACATTTTACTCCGCTTACAGATCATGGTATAGAGTCTACCGAGAATAAACGCGGCACGGTCACGGACCGATTTTATATGCGGGCGGAATGTCATCGATACATCCAGGGTAACGCCCAGGTACTTGACCTTCCTGGCCCAGGGTATGGATTGTCTAAAGAGAGTAATCGGGGGTGTGAGATTCCTCCTCCTAATCCGGGAGGAAATCCGTGTGGAGCTTCCCCTCTGAAATAGCACCGCAGTACTTTTCGCTGGGTTGATGTCTATGCGCCATTTTCGGAACCGCTGTCCAAGGGCTAGGGCTGCGCTCTGAAGCTTCTTCGCGATTAGGGACTTGTTTCTACTGGAATAGTAAACAGTCGTGTCGTCGGCGAATAAAGCTAACTGGTTCGGTGGCGACCGGGGAATATCGTTGACGAATAAGCTAAATAGGAGGGGTGAGAGGACAGAGCCTTGCGGGACTCCAGCTGTGAGAGGTCGCGGGGAGGAGCGGGTTCCCTCGACTCGATATCGAAAAGAGCGGTTCGACAAGAAGTCCCGTATGATGAGCACGAGACTATCCGGCACGCCCATGTTGAATAGTTTGAAAATCAAACC